>JAMDYH010001459.1:19027-37339 GCA_023658055.1 Thaleichthys pacificus
CTAGCAAACTTATTTTGAATTAGCCATTTCCCCCTACATTAATGTCAAACTTATTTACGTTTTGGGGGCATATTTTCAGTTAGCAGACGGTACTGTTTGAATCGCGATTCCATACTGCCAGTGACAACGTTGTTACAGTAGCTTGTTTCAAAGGGGGTTTGCAGCTGTTTCAAAGGGAGTTTGCAGCTGTTTCAAAGGGTGTTCTTAATGAAATATGCAATATGAGTAGGCTAAATGCTTGAAAATATCACTAGAAGGGAAAAACTTAGAGGACGGACCCACCTGCAACCGACGCAAGCAAGCACACCCTACAATTTCCCCAGAAATTGTACCCTCTCTAGTTGGGTGTGCTTTGCCTTAGGCAAGGGCACAACCTTTGTTCTCTCACATATATCTTATTATTATTATTATTTTCCCACCCCTAAAACTCAGTCAATATTTGGCCTACATAGACAACCTAGGTGTCAAAAGTTTCGTCTTGGTCTCGATTGCGTTGCTTCTATTGGGATTTACGTTCCATTGCACGGTTTAGGCTGAGCTCAAGTTTATGGGGCGAAAAGTGTCTTCTGTCAACGAAGGGTAGCAGTGCTAGCCTACGTCACTACGTCAGCACACGTTAGCAACGACGCATGGATACAACGTGATAGAGACGTTCTAGCACGCAAATTGGAGCTTGGATTATGAGTGAAAAATGCCAACCCCCAAAATTACCAACCATTGGGTTTTGTTGAGAAAGCAATTTCGAGTGGAACTGCCATCTCGGATTTTTTATTTAGGTTGTGAAAGTCTTTGTAATTTGAGCGAGTGCAGGTCGCCCGTGAGACTGCCTAGGCGGCAGCCATGCAAGCGTCATAGTATTTTCGTATTTTTATAGTTCGGTCAATTCTACACCACAAAACAGAAGGAGGGCAATGTTATGACGATATGACTATTGTGAAGACAGCCAGATGGTGAGATTTTAATGTAGGTTGCTGTAAAAACTTGGATTGGTTTGCTACGTGAGAGCCCCGTCAGCCTCCGTTGACGATTGCGTCAGCTGTTGTCGATCTCTGGTGAGTATTTTCTTAATTTCGTACCAGGGTCAATTCTACATCAAAAATCAGAAGGAGGGCAGTGTTTTAAAGATATGGCGATTGCGAAGATAGCCAGCGGGTCAGCATATTTTTGTGATTTGTGTAAAACTTGGAATTTGAGTGACGCCGCGGCTTGTTTTGACGTTAGCCTCAGTCAGACTCGGCTCGCCCACTGGCAGTGTGTAGTACAGTACTGTGTTCAAGCCACAGCTAAACTTTATGTCAAAAGAAACATTCTCATTTCCGGCGCTTTCAAACAATCAGTGAAATGTGGAGCAACAGCAGCTAACTTGCCTCTAGCAAACTTATTTTGAATTAGCCATTTCCCCCTACATTAATGTCAAACTTATTTACGTTTTGGGGGGCATATTTTCAGTTAGTAGACGGTACTGTTTCAATCGCGATTCCATACTGCCAGTGACAACGTTGTTACAGTAGCTTGTTTCAAAGGGGGTTCGCAGCTGTTTCAAAGGGTGTTCTTAATGAAATATGCAATATGAGTAGGCTAAATGCTTGAAAATATCACTAGAAGGGAAAAACTTAGAGAACGGACCCACCTGCAACCGACGCAAGCAAGCACACCCTACAATTTCCCCAGAAATTGTACCCTCTCTAGTTATCATTAGTTATTTGTAGTAGACCTACCCATTCTCCATGTAGGCCTAGTTGTTGCGAGTGCACGTATCGCAAGGGCACCTATCGCAGCGTCTAAATAGGCAGTAATCCAGACTCTGGCCCGCCATCTAGTGGTGAGAAAAAATACTGGCCCGCGGCCCAAGTTACTTGCCGACCCCTGCCATACATCCTCTCATCCCATGTGAGACGCCTCCCTCGTGAGGATGTTTACCAACTGTCACGTTCGCCAGCTGTCATCGATGACCCTGCTGGTTCCCTGCCTACGTGACTGTTTCCCCTACATTATGGTAATAACATCCTCCTCCTTTCCTCTCTCCTTTTTCTCTCTCTCGTTATATTCCTTAGCCTTGACCCTGTGTTCTCAGTATTTTCTCTAGTATTCGCTTCAGTATTTACCATTTACTTTGGTATGCTGTGCGGTAGTCTGTACCTTAGTCTCTACTGTAGTGTCTATCCTGTCTCACTGGCATGCCTGGGTGGATACGGAGATGGGCTATCCATGTGCCTGACCTCTGTTGCATTCCCGCTCTCTCTGTGCCTTCATGCTCTCTGTGTCAGGTGGTGGGCTGTCAGTGGACACCCGGCCTGGGGTTCCTGGAGGGACCTGGCCCCTTTCTCATTGTGGTTGATCCCTTGGCTCTGGAAGTGCCCGTGCTTTGACCTTGACCTCTGCTAATCTTCGGATTTGTGAGGGTTTTTAGTCAGAAATTCCCATCACCCTAACACCTCACCCCACTCCCAGATCCCGCCCACACCCCATTCACACACCACGTCCTCGCGACTGTACCCTAGGCCCCCTTCCCATTGTCCGTCAGGATCGCCTGCCCACCTTTTCCGCACCGATCCGGATAAACTTCATTGGACCGCACAAACTGCCCAATCCATGCTGGAGCATTGGTCCTATTTCCTGGACTAGTGGCTCCTTAGGTTCCGTGTCCGTCTGCCCCTACAATTCGGACCTTTGTTCACCCTAAGTCACCCTGCCCCAGCCCCACATAGTGCTTTTCCACTAGGTCATTGACGGCATTTGCCATCCACAATGCTCCTCCACCTGGTGGTTGACGGCACTTGCCTATCATAATAATCAGAAAGAACGTGGCATCTGCTTATCATAATGCTCCTCCACCTAGTGGTTGATGGCATTTCTCCCTATACCCCTACACACCATCCCCAAATCATGACTCACAAAACCCCACCCCACCGCCCCACCCAAACACCCTCTATCCATTTATACACATAAAGCACTAAAACAAACCTCGATCCATTTACACACATCACACATCCCCTCATCCCATATGAGACGTGGGCCTTTCTCCACCGCAAACGGAAAGCAGCATTGTTCGGAAGGAGGTCCACCAACTGTCATCGATGACCCTGCTGGCTGACTCCCTGCCAACATGTTCTCATCCCATGCCAGGATGCATGGGCGTTTGCCAGCTGTCATCGGTGACCTTGCTGATTTCATGTCCACTGCCCCTCTGTCGTTGTAATAACATTTGTTGTTCACATCACATATCATCACCATCATCAATTTTCTCATTAGTAGTCAGGATTACAAAACAGTGAAATTGACTAGAATAATACTACTATTACTACTATTATTGTTGTTATTGGGTGTGCTCACGCCTTCGGCGAGCACAACCATTGTTCTCTCACATATATATTTATTATTATTTTTATTGTTTATTTTTGCCCCCCAAAGGATCAGTCAATATTTGGACTACATAGACAACGTCGGTGTCAAAATGTTCGTCTTGGTCACGATTGCGTTGCTTCTATTGGGATTTACGTTCCGTTGCACGATTTAGGCTGAACTTAAGTTTTTGTGGCAAAAAGTGCCTTGTGTCAACAAAGGGTATCAGTGCTAGCCTACGTCACAACGTCAGCACACGTTAGCAACGACGCATGGATACAACGTGCATAGATGTGATGTTGCACAGCGAGTATCGTGCCGTGGTGTACTAGCAGCATCATACATGTACATTTAAGCAAATCAAGACTTGCATGTACAGTAAGTAATGTAACATTAAATAATGTATTTAAACTCAAGCTTGTGTGGTGCGTCGCTGGCTTCAGTGCCACAGCCTAAACTTTATGTCAAAAGAAACATTCTCATTTCCGGCGCTTTCAAACAATCCCCTCACTCAGTGAAGTTTGGCTAGCCACCGCAACTAGCTTGCTCGTAGCAAACCTCTTTTGAATTAGCCAATTCTCCCTAAATAGATGTCAAGCTTATTTACGTTTTTGGGGGCATATTTTCAGTTAGCAGATGGTACTGTTTCAATCGCGATTCCATCTGAAATACTGCCGGTGACAACGTTGTTACAGTAGCTTGTTTCAAAGGGGGTTCTTAATTGGGTGTGCTTTGCCTTCGGCAAGGGCACAACCTTTGTTCTCTCACATATATCTTCTTCTTATTATTATTATTATTTTCCCACCCCTAAAACTCAGTCAATATTTGGCCTACATAGACAACCTAGGTGTCAAAAGTTTCGTCTTGGTCTCGATTGCGTTGCTTCTATTGGGATTTACGTTCCGTTGCACGGTTTAGGCTGAGCTTAAGTTTTTGTGGCGAAAAGTGTCTTCTGTCAACGAAGGGTAGCAGTGCTAGCCTACGTCACTACGTCAGCACACGTTAGCAACGACGCATGGATACTACGTGATAGAGACGTTCTAGCACGCAAATTGGAGCTTGGATTATGAGTGAAAAATGCCAACCCCCAAAATTACCAACCATTGGGTTTTGTTGACAAAGCAATTTCGAGTGGAACTGCCATCTCGGATTTTGTATTTAGGTTGTGAAAGTCTTTGTAATTTGAGCGAGTGCGGGTCGCCCGTGAGACTGCCTAGGCGGCAGCCATGCAAGCGTCATAGTAGTTTAGTATTTTTATAGTTCGGTCAATTCTACACCACAAAAGGGCAATGTTATGACGATATGACTATTGTGAAGACAGCCAGATGGTGAGATTTTAATGTAGGTTGCTGTAAAAACTTTGATTGGTTTGCTACGTGAGAGTAGCCTGGTCCTAACCAGACTCTCGTACATTTCATTATGTACAGAAGCAAATAAATTTGAGCGGAAGTACGTAGGACGGCAGAGCCAGGCTAACGTGAGAGCCCCGTCAGCCTCCGTTGACGATTGCGTCAGCTGTTGTCGATCTTTGATGAGTATTTTCTTAATTTCGTACCAGGGTCAATTCTACATAAAAAATCAGAAGGAGGGCAGTGTTATAAAGATATGGCGATTGCGAAGACAGCCAGCGCGTCAGCATATTTTTGTGATTTGTGTAAAACTTGGAATTTGAGTGACACCACGGCTTGTTTTGACGTTAGCCTCAGTCAGACTCGGCTCACCCACTGGCAGTGTGTAGTACTGTCTTCAATGCCACAGCTAAACTTTATGTCAAAAGAAATGTTCTCATTTCCGGCGCTTTCAAACAATCAGTGAAATGTGGAGCAACAGCAGCTAGCTTGCCTCTAGCAAACTTATTTTGAATTAGCCATTTCCCCCTACATTAATGTCAAACTTATTTACGTTTTGGGGGGCATATTTTCAGTTAGCAGACGGTACTGTTTGAATCGCGATTCCATACTGCCAGTGACAACGTTGTTACAGTAGCTTGTTTCAAAGGGGGTTTGCAGCTGTTTCAAAGGGTGTTCTTAATGAAATATGCAATATGAGTAGGCTAAATGCTTGAAAATATCACTAGAAGGGAAAAACTTACAACCGACGCAAGCAAGCACACCCTACAATTTCCCCAGAAATTGTACCCTCTCTAGTTAATTACGCAATATGAGTAGGTTAAATGCTTGAAAAATGTCACTACATGAGAAAAAGTTACAAGGGAAAAACCAACCTTTTTCTCAATAGAACGTTCAGATTTCAATGCATTCCTATGGGATTTTCTTCAACTTGATTTTTCTCAAAATGTATATGTTTTAAAATTGACTAAATATACCTTATTTTGAAGAAAACAACCTACTCTTTCATTTAAGATGTCTCCCGGTGGTGCCGACCTTCTATGAAAGGTAGCCAAAGCAGCAAAAACTATAAACATTATTTTCATACACTTTCTCAATATGTATTGCAACCAACATTTGATAGCATTAAGGGGTAAGTGTCTACATGTTAACTGGCATGTTTGTTTTTAATATCTTGCTAGTAGTCGCTAGTTATAGAGCTAAGAAAAGGACGTGGACCTTAAAATTCCGGTGCCAGATTTCTCAGTGGCGTTCTTAGCTACATTCAGACTAACTTAGCATTCGATTCCAGGCATGAAAATCCCTCACCTTTCGGCGAAATTCGCCGTTTTGAAACCAATATAGGGGACCTACGTGAATCGTGTAGATTCGATGAGAAGTTTTTTTTTTGGGGGGGGGGGGGGGGGGGGGGGGTATTCATATTCAGTGAACTGCGAACAGGTGCGCGTGCCAGAAGGGAGCGCGAGTGCATGGAAATATTAGCGCGAAGGGACTTGCATCACCAGTGAAGACCACCATCAGAAGCTGAAAAACCTGACTGAATTGGGTGAGTGACGGTTTCAATAATTTTTATATTTTCTGGTATATCTAAGTGAAGTTACCCAGGAGCTCTGTTGACATAGACTTAGCTAATGTTAGCTACAGCTTGATGAATTGAGTCATTGAACACAGCAGGAAAGAACGCAACGTTAGCCAGGTAGCTAAAGCTCCGGTGGAAAATTATTAGCTAGCTAACGCTACCGTTTTTGAGGAGGTAGATTTTGAGGTGAGGGGACTGCCAAGGCAGAAGGTAAAGTGGTCCACCGTTCTATCAATAAGGCTAAACTAGAAGTTAACACTAAATTAGTGTTTTTATTGCACACTGTTTTTAAAATAATGTTTTTATTAGTAATAAAATCATAATTTTTGCGGAATGAGTGTGTTAGGGGAGAAGGATGCAGCCATTGTTAAACAGCTGGATGCTGGATTGAAATGCAGCTGGAACTTCTCGTGGCTAAAACTGGAAGGCAAGGTCTCAATAAAAGGGAAAGAGGTGTCCTTTCATCTAGGAGATGTATTCTCCAAAATCAACAGGCAGGGATGCGCCAGATGCATTCTCTGCATCAAAGATATAAATTATGCGAACAAAGGCAGCCATGCTCTGCAGGCTCACTGCCAGACGGAAGTTCACAAGAAGAAGGTGCAGATGATAGCTTCCACTCAAAGTCTTGCCAGCACCTTCCTTCCAGCATCAGCAAGCCAGAGTCCAGCAAGCCAGAGTCCAGCAAGCCAGGGGCCAGCAAGCCAGAGTCCAGCAAGCCAGGGGCCAGAAACAATCAGGCAGCAGTGCCAGGGAAAGATCCATGTATCAGTTGTAAACCACATAGCAAATGCAGAGGTAGGTGATGTAGGCTGGTTAGTCAGCACAGGCAGCATAGACAGAGTACACTAGCACTTTGAGATTGTTTATTCAATGTAAAGTGCACTACAAATAAAATTCATTATTATTATAATTATTCACAATCAGCTCCGGTCACTGGCAGCATCATCACCTAAACATGGAATACATTAATTACATAATTTGTGTTCTAGGCAATGGTCCTTGGAACCTTGGCGGAGCATTCCATCCCGTTTTCTAAGGCTCCTGCAATTGTTGAGCTTGCCCAGATCCTTTCCTTGGATAAACCAGCTTTGCAGGGAATGAAGCTGTCACGGACAGCAGCTTCATACAAGATGATCCATGGTCTAGGTATTTACATTTTCTTTCTTACCTACTATTTCAGTGTTTTAATTTACATTTTAGTGAACTGCACACAAAAAATGTTCCTTAAACTACCATGTTGCTATATATACTGCTATGTTGCCAGAATTTCCTGTTGTGTGATTTATATTGTACCAATTAGATTATGCATGTGATGTAACAAATATGTCCGACTTTGTGTAGGGCGGACCTACTCTGATAGGACCTTTTCCAACATGAAGAGAAAACAAAGGAAAAGACATCAGTTAGTAGTCAAAACATTTATTTACTATTTACACCACTGAACATATTAAACAACCATAAACTTGGTCGAGTGGGGAGTACAAAAACATGTTTTTCATTTTTTTACTCTTTTGGCCTGGGCAAGCCTTTCAAGGACCCGTTTTCTTTGTTTTGCCATGTGCCTCTTTCGGGCCACACTTTCTTCCTCCACCGCTTCTGCCCTTTTTACAGCAGCACTAGTGGTGGCTGGCAGACAAACTCCACTCTCCTTTCGCTGACTTTCAGCTGCCGCTGGAAAACAATTGTCAATACTTTATGTGCTGGACCAGGGCTACTTTTTCATGATCATAAACGTTTGTTAAGGCTAACTCCGACTGCATTAAATCAACGTTAAATGATCCGCCAGAGCTGGTGTTTCGATCACTCATTAAACCAGACACCAATTGGTCTTGTTTCATTACGCGTTCGTTTTCATTTGGCTCATATCTTACGACAAGATATAGATTAAAAATCTGATAACAATAGTAATGCAGTGAAGGAGATAGCCTTGCCAAAATCATTTACATTGAACTAGCTCTAACAATGTAGGTAGGCTACTGCAACACATTTCGCTGATCTTACGTTAGCTGACAAGCTGACTAGCCGACAAGCCAATAAGCTTGCTTTCCATTATAACATTAACGTTAAACATCTTAACAACAACGTTCGAGAAAACAATTATATTTGTGGAACTTGCCAGATAACAGCACTTACCTCAAAACTAATGTTCTGAGGGAGATGGTCCTGGAGGATCATATGCTGCTGCCCTCCAAGGAGGTCTATGTGGGACAGGAGGCTGACACGTTCAGGAGCCAGAATCCCAATCATGCTGTAAGTACCCAGCATCACCTGCATGACCCTTTTTCTAAATTGTTTTTGAGACTTAATAATAATTGTCAGTTTTTGGTGTTTTGTGTCAGCTGTTGGTGCCATTCTTAGCAGACGTCAGGAAAGCCTACATCACCACTGCAGTGTACCTCCAGAAGAAGCTCCCCTTGGCCAGTCCAACTCTGACAGCCCTGTCTGCTCTGGACCCTCTTCTGAGAGGCCACTCACAGGCAACCATCCAGTTGAAGAGGTAAGAATAACATTTAAAGTTGTTTTTTTTGCCATATTACCAGGTACTTTGGGTTTTTTGTTCTTTGTGTCCTTACACTGATTTCAAATTCTCATCCATTTCTTGGCAGGCTGAGTGGTATGCTGAGGCACCTCTTGCCAGCAGACCAGGACATCCACAGAGAACTTGTGCGGTTCAATGTTGACCTGGCCAGCCCCAGTTTCAAGGAGGGAGAGAGCATTGTGGAGTGGTGGGGTCATGTCTTTGAGCAGCCAGATAAGTACCCCTCCCTGAGTGCAATGGTTAAATGTTGCCTTTCCATCTTTCACGGACCAAGAGTTGAGTCGTCTTTTAGTTTGATGAATGGTGTAATGCAGCTCTTCAGAAGGGACGATGTGAAGTTTGGGGAGGTGGACAGAACACTATGCAAGAACATCAACTCTGCAGCAGCCACATACAAACGCCAGCAGAAGCTGAATCAGAAAGAAAAGCAGCAGCAGCAGAGCAAGTATGGCTCCCAAGCATCTGGCAGTGCTCAGCAGGCCAAGAAACAGAATGCTGAAGAAGAGAAAAGGGCGAGGCTGAGACATGTGGCAAAACAGCAAAAGCGGGCCATGGAGACACTGGTGGTTCAGGGAAAGAAGAAAAAATGATCTGGTTCAGAGAGTATTACGAACTGTAAAGTAAATAGTTATCTTTGCCAATAAAATGTATTAAAATCTGAATTACATAACATTGTATTGGCTGTCAATCATGATGGAAGAGTAGACAAGTTACAGCACGTCCACCATCTAAAAAAGCATCAGATTGATGCTTTAAAATATGGAATATTAAAAAAATTCTTACGGGGGAGCATGCCCCCGGACCCCCCTAGAGGGGTAATATCCTTCTCACCTGTTTCACCCTTGACCCGTTTTCATGCCTGATAATACACAGAAAGTCTCATTTTCACGATGTGAAGGGTTTCCGCAGGGTGCATATGCTGATTGTACAGATTCACAGAAAACGGCCTTTCGATGTTCAACATCTGCTTCCCTTTTACTCCATCTCTGGGCCAAATCTGGTGGCCTACTGGCCAACACAGGAAGATGCCAAGTGGATCACCGAACAATCAAGCCAACGTGTGACGTTGAGGTTTTCAGCGTTGGTGACAACAGAGCAAGCACCTCTTCCTTCTGTCTTGAGTTGTTTTTCACTCTTAAATTTCATTCGGGCTCCCTGTAGCCTATTGATTCTACATGTGCCAATGCCATAGATGCCCTGTTGTTGCAGTGCCTGAATGAGAGGAATGGTGGAGAAGAAGTTGTCAAAGAACACCTTGTGATTTTCCTGCTGTATGTCATCACAGAGGCCATGACAACATCTCATGACAACATCTGCAGCTGTCGCCAACTGACTGACCTGACCCCGCCCAGCTACACCCTGATAGACTTCAAACCTGTACATGTACCCAGAGGATCCTGCTCTCACCCATACTTTCACACCCCAGGGTTTGTTTTTTGGGGGGATGCACTGCATGAGATTCAGGCGGCCCTTGAAGGGAATTATCTGCTTATCAATCGATTGACATTCTTCTGGATCGACTGCTGCATGGAAGGTTTTTTCACTGGTCTGATTTTAAAGAGGTTTTCAGCATTTTCTCGCTCCTTTGAGTATTATTAACAAAGTGAATGTACCTCAAAATCTGCTCAAACCTGTTAACTGACATGGCATTTGCTATTCCTCTGATCAGTACATTCTTGATCTTGGGTATTTGAGGTATGACATTACCAAATTAATTCCAAGAAATTTCTTCATTTCATTTTTTGTCAAGGCAAGATTTTCTTTTCCTTTTTGGAGTGCATACCAGTTTGCATTGTGCAACCATATCACTCAATAGATTTTCTGGAAAAAGATGCATTTAGAAATCAATGGGTTCTGTTCTCTCAACATTTACTTTCCACTCTCCTAAAAAAGAGGGCAAGTCTCCCTCAAACTGATTGTCTTCGATTTTCCAGACACGTATGTTTTGTTTCTTTCCTTGAGCTCTATTGAGTGGTGCATCATTATCATCCTCAGCTCCCCTGCATCCTCAGCGCCCCCTGCATCCTATCTTGAATGCCTGTCTATCGTGAACTGTGCTTGAGATACATATATACAAAAACAATATTACTCACATAATGGAACTAATTTGCATAATGTAGTTTTCTTGTCCCATAAAGTGCAAGTTACAATTTAAAAACATAAATTAATAGATTACAGCCAGAAACTTAACTGGAGATTAACTCTTTTTATGAATAACAGATTTGTGGTAATATAATGAACTGTAGTTGACATATAGTTAACTATGTATAATGTCCTATTCAGTGGACAGATGACAAATTGTATTTTACTACTAAAATAAATGCAATAGTTTAACAATGTTACAATTATATAACTTTTTAGTAGTTCATTGATGTTATACAATTGTATTTACCTGTGAGGGTCTCCTTGTATAGAAATATTGGCAAGATATTCCTGAACTAGCCGGCGTTTTTGGCACTCTGTCAGCCATTTTGGATTTTAGAAAAAAAAAGTCCCTTACATCGGCTAGCCAATGGGTAACAAGGAATTGGATGATGCAATACCGTCCACTGAAGGGGCTGATGCACAACTACACTATCCAAACCCATGATTTGAAAAAAAAAACAGGTCTTGAATAGCTGTCCACTGTAGTGACCACTATGCATGAAAGGGTTAAACCGTTTTCAAAAGCCATTGGTTAATTGACATAGGCCTAAACTATAAAAGCAGTGCGTCAAAATACAAGTTATGACTTACCATTGACTGTCCATTCCTCGACAACCCTGTGGATGAAGGTGCACAGATAATCCAAAGAGCGTTAACCCAACCAGACAACCATCTTGTGACAGTTTCAGAGTTCAATCTTGCTCCGTTTTCGAGAAAAGGAGTATAAAGAATTGCAGAAACAACAAAATTACGCTCAAAACCGAGGCAACCCGCAGTAAGTCTAGTTACGGCGCTCTGTATCTGTTTCCCCATACATCGGACGCAACTCAAACCGAAGCAAACCGCAGTAAAGCGCTGTGACTGTGCTCTGTATCTGTTTGTCCCTACATTGGATGCACTTACTGCGGTCTACAAATAATTCTACTGGTCCATATTTCTAGCTCATGTATCACCACTCTAGCCTGAATGAAATTCCATCTAAAGGGAAAAGAATACTGGAACTCAAATGGAAGAAAATATCCAGATAATGGCTACGTAATGTTATGCTAATGAGCTACGAAACTGCGTAATAACTGTGCTAAACCCACCGGTGATAAGCTTTCTAACATTAGGTGATGACTAGCATATTTCACTGTTATTCAGTGTACTTTTGCATTAATTCATTGTGTAAAATACTGAAGACAAGGATCAAGATTAATTAGTTACCATGGCAAAAAAACTACATTATTAAATACATGAAATATTAAAATAGTCAATAGTTTGTTTTACTGAAAATACAAAAACTGGAAAACAACATTGTAGTTACTGCACTTAGCTTCTGCATTACATGTATAGTTATTTAAGGAAATTCAAGCGGAGCTGGTTCATGCAGGGGACGCGAGACATAGCGTGTCACTAGCAGCGCGTCACTAGCAACTCGTCATATCACACAGTCGGGGCACACCTTCTTAGCAGGGCGGGCTATTTAATCAGGATATCGCTGCACTCTGCATTGCTTAGTGCGACACAGGATTCTCTGTTTAATCTGCTGATTCCCGTGTAAAACGCTGTGAAGACTCGTCCTATTCTGCCCCTTATTGGGTAATATTCACTGCCATTGTTGGTTTGATCTTTTTTTTTCAGGTTCACAGCCAATCAGATTCAGAGAAGGGCGGGTCTCTTGGCGGAGATTCAATTTGAAAGAATGGCGGAGGCAGCTCCAGTAATAAGAAGTACACTTATAAAAGGAAGCAGGCTTGACATGCTTCAATACTGCACACTACTACTTCTGGTCCACTGATGTTAAAAGCCTTTTTTTGTGGTCTCACTGTCAAACTCTGTTGGCCTATGGTTATTATCGTCATAACTGTGTATTCAGCTTTGACCACTTGAGTTGTGATAGAGACGCATCTGTTCACACTGATTTCAATAGAATATATATTTTTATAATGTCCATGTATGTTTTGAGTTGTGATTTACTGCCACTGCCCCCGAAGGTATCTATAAAAAATCTGGCAATAGAAACATTCCTTTTTAATGCATATTTTCCCTACTCACCCATCATCATACTTAGATGATAGCTATTATTATAGATTGCTAGCTACAATTTTGGAAAAATTGCACCATTTAGCCACAAAAAAGATCGTTGATTCAACTGCAACTGGTGGGGGACCTTCTCCGGAGAGCCTGACACCTGCAGAGGAGCTGGCCTTGAGCCTCAACCGGGGGCGCCCACTACAAAAGGGAATAGATTTACAAATGTGTTTTGCGACCGCCAAAAACAAAATTCTTAATCGGGACTTGTAAATTTGCATTTACATAAATGTGCTATGATTTGTACAAATAGATGTCTATTCGTAAATATATTGTTTGCAATTTCATAAAACATTTAATGTTTCGTGTGTGCATTTCTCATGGTCTGTCACTTATAAATCTACAATTCCGCGTGTGAAGTGTTGAATCCGTGTTTGTGGATCGACCAATACACACGTTCAATTCTTCTTCTTCCAAAGACATTATTTTTAGACATTCTTTTTGCTCTTTTGCGATCCACACACAAATAGCTCTTGATCCACGCACATAAGTCCCCCCTCCCACCTTTCGACAGTGACATCCGGTAGGTGGCAGTGTTATCCTCTGCATTGATGGTTGTAGGCCAGCACATTCAAGGATTTCGCGCCGTTAGGGCGCTATCAGATTCTAGAAGCTATGGCTGGACGGATCGCCTGCTGATGGTGTGTCTTCGACAGTAAGTAAAAATCGCTTGAAATTGCCTTACTTGCTTAACAGTGAGATAGCAAGCCAGCTAGCTAATTAAATGTGTAACTTTGCTAAGAGAAGTGATTGTAACTGCTCATAAAAACGTTACCTTACTATCTCTACTTTGGTTCTTGTTTATTAGCTAGCTACTGTTAGCTGTACCAAACATTAACAAAGGAGCTAACTAACTAGCTAGTACACTTCGCATCTTCAACTGTTCATCGTTGTAGGTTAAAAATAAATCAGAATGGGTTTTTATTCGCCATGAAAGTTTGCACAGACAAGGAATTTACTTTGGCCGAAAGATACCGACCGAGGCAGCCATTATCGGCGCCCCCTTGAAATTTCAGCAGAAACATGAGGAGAGGAGAGAAAAAGTCAACCCCTAGACTATGCTCCTAGAGGAGTACAGTGTGGGAACAGGAAAAAACACCGCAATCCACAGGTGTCTGTGGGAGGGGGGAAGGGAAGAGACTACAAGAGAGTCTCACTGCAGCGCTCTCCAGGGGAGTTGTTGTTCCAGCAACGGCCTTGCTGGAACAACTCTCTCTTCTCTTCGAGAAGATGGTGTCAATTGCGTTGAGAGACCAGCTAATCAATTCCATGTTTCTTGCTTTGGAGAGTGATGCGGAGAGTCTCTCGAGTATACAAGACAAGACAATACGATAGAAGATGGCGCCGATGATGGCTGCCTTGGTTGCTAGGTGCGCTCTGTTTTGTCTGTTAATTCAGTGTTCTGCCATGATTTCCGGGGTTCTCTAACAAGAGAAGTACTTCTAAACATCAGGACTACAACTCCTGTGGATTTATTTCCCACTTTTCTTCTTCCAGCGGCAGATTTAGTGGGAATTCTATCCAGTGCTAGGCTTTGCCCATGCAGTGGACGCATGCTTGCCGACCAGATTCTGAGTGTTGAGCGAGCAAACCCGGATTTCCTTGTTATTGTACTCGGCGACTTTAACAAAAGTAATCTCAGCCACGAACTCCCTAAATACAGACAATTCATCAAATGCCCAACCAGAGAAGAGAACACTCTGGATCACTGCTACACTACAGTCAGTAGAGCCTACCACGCCGTCCCTCGTGCAGCACTGGGTCACTCTGACCATACCATGGTCCATCTGATTCCTGCATACAGGCAGAACTTAAAGCTCTGTAAACCTGTTGTGAGGACATCAAAACAGTGGACCAGTGAGGCTATGGAGGATCTGCGGGCGTGCTTGGACTGGACTGACTGGGATATGTTCACGACTGCTACCAATAGTCTGGATGAACTCACAGAGGCTGTGACATCATACATCAGCTTCTGTGAGGACTGCTGTATTCCAACACGCACCAGGGTGAGCTTCAACAACG
Source organism: Thaleichthys pacificus (assembly GCA_023658055.1). Lineage (NCBI taxonomy): Eukaryota > Metazoa > Chordata > Actinopteri > Osmeriformes > Osmeridae > Thaleichthys > Thaleichthys pacificus. The sequence continues at coordinate 34,080 of JAMDYH010001459.1, forward strand.
ACAAACCCTGGTTCTCAGCAGAGCTCAGAAGGTTGAGGTCAGAGAAGGAGGAAGCATTTAGGAGTGGGGATAGAGAGATTCAAGGAGTCGAAGAACAGGTTTAGCAAGGCGGTGAGAGAGGCTAAACGACTGTACTCAGAGAGACTGAAGCGTCAGTTCTCTGCTAACGACTCTGCTTCTGTCTGGAGAGGGCTCAGGCAGATTACCAACTACAAGCCCAGAGCCCCCACTCCACTAACGACTCCCGCCTGGCCAACGACCTGAATGAGTTCTACTGTAGATTTGAAAGACAATTGGACAGTCCTGAACTACCCCTTCCCACCCATGAGGCCTCCTCCCTCACCCCCTCTACAGTGACAACTCTCTCCATTCAGGAGGGTGAAGTTAACAGACTTTTCAAGAGGCAGAACCCCCGCAAAGCAGCTGGGCCGGACTCTGTCTCTCCTGCCACCCTCAAGCACTGCGCTGACCAGCTGTCTCCGGTGTTCACCTACATCTTTAACACCTCCCTGGAGACATGCCATGTGCCAGCCTGTCTCAAGTCCTCCACCATCATCCCTGTGCCCAAAAAGCCAAGGCCAACAGGACTCAATGACTACAGACCCGTCGCCCTGACCTCTGTGGTAATGAAGTCTTTTGAGCGCCTTGTGCTGGCACACCTCAAATCCATCACAGACCCTTTCCTGGACCCACTGCAGTTTGCCTACAGAGCCAACAGATCTGTGGATGATGCCATTAACATGGCCCTCCACTTCACCCTACAGCACCTGGACTCCCCAGCATCCTATGCCAGGATCCTGTTTGTGGACTTCAGCTCTGCCTTCAACACCATCATCCCCGCCCTGCTTCAGGACAAGCTCTCCCAGCTGAACGTGCCCGACTCCACCTGCAGGTGGATCACAGACTTCCTGTCTGACAGGAAGCAGTGCGTTAAGCTGGGAACACAAGTCTCTGACTCCCGGTCCATCAGCACCGGATCTCCTCAGGGCTGCGTCCTTTCCCCTCTGCTCTTCTCCCTGTACACCAACAGCTGCACCTCCAGTCATCCATCTGTCAAACTTCTGAAGTTTGCGGATGACCCCACCCTCATTGGGCTCATCTCTGACGGGGATGAGTCTGACTATAGGTGGGAAGCTGACAACGTGGTGACCTGGTGCAGCCAGAACAACTTAGAGCTCAATGCTCTTAAGACAGCGGAGATGGTTGTGGACTTCAGGAAGGATACAGCCCCACTCACCCCCATCACCCTGTGCGACTCCCCAGTCAACACTGTGGAGTCCTTCCGCTTCCTGGGCACCATCCTCTCCCAGGACCTCAAGTGGGAACTGAACATCAGCTCCCTCACCAAAAAAGCACAACAGAGGATGTACTTCCTACGGCAGCTGAAGAAATTCAACCTGCCAAAGACAATGATGGTGCACTTCTACACAGCCATCATTGAGTCCATCCTCACCTCTTCCATCACCATCTGGTATGCTGCTGCCACTGCCAAGGACAAGAGCAGACTGCAGCCTATCATCCACACTGCTGAGAAGGTGATCAGCTGCAATCTGCCTACCCTTGAGGACCTGCACACCTCGAGGACCCTGAGGCGTGCAAGGAAGATTGAGGCCGACCCCTCCCACCCTGGTCACTCCCTGTTCCAGCTACTCCCCTCTGGCAGAAGGCTGCGGTCCATCAGGACCAAAACCTCACGCCATAAGAACAGTTTCTTTCCATCTGCTACTGGCCTCTTCAACAAGGCCAAGAACTCCCATTGACATTCATTCACTTATTTAACTATTATAAGTCCATCTAATGGCAATTCCAGTATGCACAAGCCACCTTACCTCAGTATCCGATTGCACTATGTTGACCACTCACGCTGCTCATTCTTATTGTTATTTTTATATATTTTTTATTTTATATTTACATTGTTGTATTCTTAGATTGTTTAGTTCTTAGAAATGGTTAAACTTTTGTATTTTTACTTAATTTAAGATTCGTATATGTTTAGTGTTTTGCACCTCCCTGCCACAGTAAATTCCGTGTTTGTATAACATGCATGGCGAATAAACCGAATTCTGATTCTGATAGAAGCCAAGCAGGGAAGGTCAGGAGGGAGAGAAAAAATGCGACCGCCTTCGTCGAGAACCAAAAGAAAATACATGCAGAAATTTAGGAAGTATAGATTGGATGACTTCCAAATCTGTTAACTTAGAAGTGCTGAAAAGGTGAGTTAAGTCGTTTGAATAGGTAGATGCATGTTAAAGATCCTGTAAAGCAAATTCCATGATTTGCTTCTCAGTACATTATATACGTGTGAAATGAGTTCCTGAAAGCATGTGCAAGCGTGAAAAGTTTGTTGCACTGAAATGTGGAGTAGACCGTAGAACAGTTTCTCTTCCGTTTCAGATCAGGTTTAATGGGCGGAGCCAAAAAATTACCCTATCTACGTCATTTTGACCCATCTATGTCAGATCACTGAATGGTTCCTCTGCTGTAATGTTATTGTAGCTTACATCAGCTAGCTAGCTAGCTTCAGGATGTCTCCCTCCACCTGCAACTGCATCTTCCCTGGATGCAAGAACTTCAGCTGCACTGCAAAGCTATTTAATTTCCCTATTGATGAGGAAAGGAAAAATAAGTGGATTGATTCTGTGAAGAGCCACGCTGATGGAGAGCTTCGGATAAACACCAACAGCCGCTTGCAGTGACCATTTCACGGCGGTTAGTTCCTCCTCCGGTTGCACCTGGACCATCCACCCCCGTCAGCAGTTCATCACTCAGTTCTGTGATGCTTGTTAAATTATACTAGATAACTTTCCAGAGGTATCTCTGCTATGAGTTAGTGCAAACCGCTAACTTGATATTAGGCTACTCGGTGTAGAATGATGGTATTTTGGTGAAATGGTAGCTTAGTGCTAGAAGTAGTTGGAGAGCTTCACTGTCTGCTGTCCTCTGGTGTCCATTTTTACTCCTGTGGTACAGCTCAGGGGAACATTTCATTTATATGCATCTGTATGTTTCACTCATTGAACAAATAAATTCTAATTCTATACTGTTTTGTTCGGCTTGACGTAGTGTCCATTATCTGGGTTGTAGGTAGGCAGCGAGGGGCGGAGCTTCAGCTCCTTCAGGCGACACGCCCCCCCCTGTCTCAAGCAGAGAAGAGTGCTGATTTTCTTACGATTCAAAGCCTAATTTAACATACTTGTCTGTGTTTTTTTTCATTCGAATTTGGATGGGTAGTTAATAACACATTCTTCTGTGGTGTGGTG
>JAMDYH010001460.1:0-21044 GCA_023658055.1 Thaleichthys pacificus
GTCTGTCTACCAGGGACCAGGCTCCAGCTGCTCTTGTTTCCGTTGTGCTCGTGTCTGGTGTACAGTGAGAGCTGTGGCGCGGTGGTCGTCGTGTCGGCTGCTCGTGTGGAGGGAGCGGCATTGTGGATCAGGGATGCAAACAGCGCGCTTTTCGGCGCCTCCCGCTTTTTTCACGGCAGTTTGGGTGACTTGTGTGAATCGTGCAGATCCAAAGAGTTTTTTTTAAAGGGGGGGGGGTCTGATTATAATTTCATCAACAGTAATTCTGGATTGCCTCTACCAAATAAGAAATCGCAAGGTTTCATTAGCCATACCATAAACATACCATAAACATAGCACTACTCATTTCAGTGTAATTTTGGCAAACAACTAACATTAGCTACTGTATTTGCTTGGCTGTATTGTTCAGTGTGTGACACTGGTACCAAATAGCAACAACCGTGTCCCATAGCAATGTTTGCGTGAGTTTTGGCACGTTTACAATTTGGGACGGTGTATCTGTCACTGCAACAAATTTTTCCGTGAGAGACCAGAGTTCGGCGCCGCGCCTTCCCGTACTGGCAACTGGTGAGATCGCTGGAGGTAACAATATTTTTGGTTTATAATGTTATATAATCTACTAGTCATGTAATTTATAAAACATTTCAACTAGCTAGGCCTATACATTGGGTAGGTAATATGTTGTGTGTGTGTGTAACCTACATAACATTACGTCTTAGCTACATAAAGTTCACCTGTAAAAGACCTAGTGCTAGCTTGCAGATTAAATTATGGATGGATGTAGCTACATAGAAAAAGTTGTTTGCACGTCATGCATTTTTATATTAAATTGGCTACTTTCGCCTATCTTGAGTGACAAGCTGCGTTATTTTCAAATGGTGCAAGCCCATGGATTTACTATGGTTAACGTCTAGATTGCCCTTGACTTTGTTTGCTGTTGCTTAGCTAGCATTGCGTTGGAAAGGGGCAGAGTGAACTATTTGCACTCCGTTATGATATTTCCTAAAATATTAAACTCTATTAATTTGCAGAATGAGGGAAATTGAGGAAGGTGAAGCACTTCTTGTGCAACAGATTGATAGAGGCTGTAAAAGCAGTTGGAAATGGTCTTGGCTGAAACTTGAAACTACAATCAAGGTCCATGCAGTCGAACACACATTCATACTGTCTGACGTTTTTAAGAAAATTGAAAAAAAGGGTAGTGCTAAATGCACTCTCTGCATGAAGGAAATTAACTACAGTAGCAGAGGGGTGCATGCCCTGTTTGCACACTGTCAGACATCCATACACACAAACAGAGTGACCTCAATCTTATCAACTCAAAGTGTGGCTCAACTCCTCCGTAAGGAAGATCCTTTACCAGCTACTCAGAACCAGGCCTCAGCAGCAGAAAAGATCAGGGAAAGTGTTAAGCTTCCAGTGCCTATGTGTTATCGCATTGCTAATGGAGAGGTGTGTGTGTCTACTTAACCCAATTTTGGGGACAAATTTATGAGTACACACCAGTTGATTGGCGTCGGCAAAACAATTGGGGTCCAAAACCACTGTCCCCATTTAGATTTGCCTCTGGTGGCGTTCAGAAAATCGCCTTAAAATCTCATCTGACCTCTGAAGTGACTTTTTCAGACTTTGTGTGTGTGTAAGTGGGCACCCCCCCCCCCCCTCCCCTCCCACAAATCTGTGTTTAACTCCACGTCGCACCCTTCTGGTAGTGTTTAACAATGCATTACGTCATACTCGTGCGTCCCTTTCCCCAATACGCAAAAGTCGCGCTAATTTTACATCATTAATTTAAATAGCAAAGTTGTGTTGTTAGCTTCTACCTTGTTGTTACTGTGCAACTCACTCGCTGTTTGCTAACATAACTACAAGTGCGTTGTTAGATAGCTAGCTAACTTGTCATCTAACCTTTGCGGAAGTTGCAGTTGCTAGAAAAACTGTAATCGAAATACATATTTGCAAAGTTTTAACTCATGATATTTTCAATGTGTTATTTTGCCTATATCGCAAGTATAGCAATATACTAACAAGCTAACAACATAGCTACACGCTCATTAAATAAGCAAGCAATTGTTGGCTTATGAATGTAATATGCTTTACCCTGGATATTGCATGTTTGCTTGTTATCTTTCTTACTATGGATATATAAAGTGCTGAATTAAAGACCTAAATATATATATAATATTTGTTTCTATTTTTACGAAACCGTAGCACAAGGCCAACCAAAGGGCTCCTAAGGGTAAACAAAACCGCGTGAAGGCCCATAGCCAATATAAAAGAATTAAGAAATATATTTATTTATTGCAGTCATTCATACAAAATGTACGATACAAAATATTGTATTCTAAGATTTGAGCCCATTTCATAATGTGATGAACAGAGTTTATAAAAAATACGGGCCAACCACACCACTTGGAACACCTAGGCTACAAGCGGAGCTAGTTCAGCGTGCGTCATCCGCTCATTACCACACCTGTGTAAGCCAGCACAAGCCTGGGCCACGTCCGATAAGGCGGCATTAAAAGGCTGTGCGGATATGCACACCCTCACCCCGGTTGTTGTGTGATCAGTGCTGCTGCCGTCCTCCACCATCCCCTTCTCCCCCATGCTGTATGTTCTATCCATCAGGGGGATTATCATTGCTCCCTGCCTCATATGTAGGCCTATGTATGTATTGCATCGAGGAGGCAGGGTGCTTCCCTTGGATCATCGACTCAAATCAAACCTAGGCTAGGCTACATGTCCATGTCATGGTATCAATAAATGCTCAAATTTAATAGTGATTGTCTTGACTGAAATAGCCTAACCTAGGCTAATTGAGGAGAGACGCACGCTGGGGATGAATAGAATTAATGAAATAATTAGGTTTGAAAGGTTGGGTGTATTTGGGAAGCAGCTGTTTCTACCATTAAATCAGTAGCCCCACAACCGAAAATCAAGATGAGTCCATCAAGATGCGGTCCCCGTGGACTGTCGGGATGTTGCCCGACGGTCCCGACATCGGGTCATGTTTTTTTTAATAGTCTAATCATCATAAGCCTACTTGGGGTGGGGGTTAGAATGATCATTTTATGGTAGGCTGCATTGTCATGGCTTGGTTTAGTGAACAATTGGGGTTATTTCAACACTCTCTTTTAATATAGCCTAGCCTAACCGTAGCCTCATAACGCCGCGGTCGTCTAGTGTCAATCATTGACACTAGACGAGCACGTCTAACATTGTCCATTATGGACATGTTTTATGCCACACTCCCTGCTAAAACTTACCCCCCCTTCTCGTTTGGCTAATAGATGATAAACTTAACCACTTTCAAATAAGACGTTCGACATTCGTTTAAGCCTATAAACATTTACATTTACATTTATGCATTTAGCAGACGCTTTTATCCAAAGCGACTTCCAAGAGAGAGCATTACAAAAGAGCATAGGTCACTGATCATAACAACGAGATAGCCCCAAACATTGCAAGCAGCCAAAACATGAAGTATACATTGTGAAAAACCAAATAAGTGCCAAGGGGAAGAACCATAAGAGCATGCAGTTAAACAAGTTACAATTAAACAACATGAAACTCTAAAAAGTGCAAGAGTGTACCTGTAAAGGAGAAGACAAAAACAACAGTCAACAGTAAAATATTTCACAGCGAGTACAAGAATTTAAAACCGTCACAACTAACCAACAGGAGCAACAAGTCTCTCAATACGAGTCATTGTGATCCTGGAGGAAATTAACATCAGGTCCAGCCAAGCATTCCTAAGTGCCGTTGTACTCCCGGAACAAGTGCGTCTTGAGCCTTTTCTTGAAGGTGAATAAATAAAATAAACTAATGTGTCGCCAACGCGAACAAACCACAATTGTTTTCTACAAAACATAAAGTAAATATTAAAGGACTCCAATAAAAAACAATTCATTCAGTAAGAACAGCAAAACTAAATTGATTACGAAGTGAATAGCAAAGTCTCTACAAGTAATTTGATAGCGGCGTCTGTTTAGACCATGTCTTATGCAGCGCAAATAATCATCTTTTAAACGTTGGTCGATTTTGAGGCATATGGCATTTTGCTCAGTCAGCTGAGCAATGCCGTAATAGAATTTTTGATTATATATCACTTTGATTTATCTATCTATATTTACCCAGGCAAGATCATTAAGAACAAATTCTTATTTACAGTGATGGCCTGAAAAAAGCACAAGCTTTATGAGGGAGAGGGGAAGGGGGCCAAGGAAAAACTATCTGGTAAAAATTAAGTGTTTACATGTGATGCAAACTCTTTAAATGTATATTGATACCCTAAAAGTAATGAGTTGCGTAAGGCCTAGGACCTACTACCTTTACGGAAATAACACGTGGTTTGTCAATCCACTTCCTTATCCCGCCTTCCTTAAACCGCCATCCGCATTAAAACAAAGAAGTGAAGAGAAGACATCGTCAGAGCGCCAACATTTATATTTCAAAGCGAAACGTTTCTTCCATGGAGGAGAAAAGGTTAGTAACTGTAAATAATGTTTAACTTTCTTTTGGAACAAGTCAGGCAGTGAGGGCATGTTAGTTAAGTATTTTTATTGCATACAACGTCCGCCTAATTTGCAAATTGGCTTGTTAAGTGCTAAGCATTCAGTATTGTAGGCCTATATATCCACGTTTTGATGTAGCATTGCAAGTACTAACGTTAGATAACGTTTGTGCATGATTACATAGCTAAATCAATGCTAGCATAAACGATAATACGCTAGCTGATGTGGAAGAAATTGCGATTTCAGGTGTGCTTACATTATTCACTAATCAATAGAACTAGTCATTGGATACTAGTTAGTATGTTCTCATGCAAGCTTGCTATTAATAAGAGTAGATTGTGTCTATGTGTCAGGGTTTCTCTTCCTCTGAGACTGTTGTAACGTCATTACTGCCTGACTGTCACTATCTATGTTTACATTCCTGTGCCCTATAAAAGATGGTCCTCCAGCCTTCGAAGCTGAGAGAGACATGACTGAGACCTAAGCCTGGTGTTGTGTTGTCATTTATTGTCAGAGGTCTGGTTTTCTCTCCCAATCTGCAGATTGATAAATACTTATTAAATCCAGAACTCAACTGAACTTAGTCACTCCGTTTATGAAGAGACGGACAAAACACTTTCTTCATCACTGACCAACTGGATATAAATAATTTATGTTAAATAAGTGTTATTACATGCACATTATGGATGTCCCAACCATGCATGCTAGCTAGATACCGAGTTACTTAGCTAGCCTGCTAATAGTTATTCAGCTAACGTTAGCAGATGCAGCCGCCTTAAAGCAGTCAATTGGTCTGTTGTGTCGATGTTATTTAAAGTGTGCTTACTACATACACCCAGTAATTTAAGAGGTAGGTAGTCAGTAACGCTGCTGCAATCTCACAGATATTATGGTTAATCGAGAAAGAAATTCCACGAGGAGGAGACGGGTCCGTCCTCGCCAGGAAGCTGAATACCATGTGCGATTGAAGGCAGACAAGTTTGGCCTTCAAGAGGAATTCATTAATCCCTTCAAAGGTGTGTGGTCAATTAAATAAATGTTGAAACGAAAATGATTAATTTCTTAGTATTGCAGCATTCATTTAGTGTCCTTAACAATAGAAAAAAAACTTCCACTTCTTTTAAGCATGGCGATATTAACATTGTAATGAAATGATTATCGAATCATTTCATTACTGCCAAATGTGAGGACATTTAATTGAAAACATTCCGTAGTCATTAAAAAACATGATGACACTGATTTCTAAGCTTGCAATTGCAAGTTGCCTTTCCAGCTTTAAAATTGTATGTACATTTCAGGTGGCCAAGAGACATTCCAGCTGTCAAGACATTGAGTAGAGAGGTTTCTATATATTCTGATCTGTCTTTTTTCTTTTCTTTATAGGGCGTGGTGTTTTTGCTACTGAAACATTTAAAAAAGATTTTTTGTTAGAATACAGAGGGGAACTAAAATTACAGAAAAGTTATAGCAAACAGGAAAACGTTTTCCTATTTCATTTCAAATGGAAAGGAAAAGATTGGTGGTAAGTATTAGGTTAAATCTAAAACATTTTGAAGGACCACTACCTGTAATGTATCCTATTTTCGTCAGCTGTTCGCAATTTCAGTGTTCAATCAGAAAGAAATGTATTCATGGTTAAATTAACACTGCTTGAAACTCTGTCTTTTTGTGTGTCAGTGTGGATGGATCTGTGGGAGACTCTTTGGGAAGACTAGTAAATGACCAGCATAAAAATCCCAACGCCAGGATGAAGGTCATAGATGTGGATGGGAAGCCACACCTATGTCTATTTGCTTTAAGAGATATACTTCCTGGTGAAGAAGTCAACTATGACTACGGGGATTCGGATTGGCCTTGGCGCAGCCTGGTATGACAGATGATTAAATATGTCATCATGTACAATTTGTGTCAAGGATTTAACTCACTTTCTTGTCATTCTAACAATGTCATGTTTGTGCTAGCTTTTTCAAAACACTTGACCTGGGTAAATATCGTGTTGTAAAGTTCTTCCCCACAGACTTGTAATTAGGATTCCTCCGTCAGGAGGAAACCTATTGGAATTGTTGGTATTATTATTATTATTATTATTATTATTATTCTTGTAATTTATCTCATGAACACATTGGTAAAAAGTTTTGAAATTTGGCATATTGATACAACATGCCACAAATACCGCCCAAACACAGACTGGCCCACATCAGACAATAGGGGGCGCCACAGGCCACGCCCAAATGTCCACTTTTCAAAGTGATGGCATTTCCACCCCATTGCTCCAATTCTTCTGAAACTTGTTGTGCATGCCTCATTTTTCACGAGGAACAAAAAAGCCTCAAGGACCCATAAGGTCCACCATGATGGATTTTCCTGTACAGTGATAATTTGGGAAAACCTTCAAAATCCCTCTTCTCTTAAACCAAAATTCAAATTGACTTGGAATTTTGTACAGATATGTATCATTGATGTATTTAAAAACGTTACTTAAGACAGTTGAATCAAAAACAAAATGGCTGAAAGGGGTGTATTTATGTAAATGTCCACATTGCCTCAATATGTTTGTGTCACTAAATCAAATGTCATTTTGAATGATGGTTTTTCAAAACTAATAGGCTTTAAGGTGACACCCCCTGAAGTACCCTGCAAAGTTTCACCTTGATATGTGAAAATATGACTTAATTACAGCTGTTTGAGCTTGGACCAAATCTGACAATGCTTGCCTTATTTTATTATCGAGTTACTGAACATCGCAAAGTCCAGATCTGAGAATGGCTCAATTGGATGAGATGTTGTGCTGGTAAACGTAGGGTTGTAGGTTCAAAACCAGTCAAAGGCAAAAAAAAAATCTCCGGTTGTAAAACATAGCAATGAGTGTTTATTTGAGCCCATAACAACACTCCGATCATCTGTTTAGCGAGACTGTGTAAACCACTGCAAAACAACACAGGTTTACCACAGTAGCTAGCTACTTGGAGTCTATGCATGGTAGTGTCAGATTCACAACTGAGTTAGCTTTAATGAAGTATATTGATTGTTCAGGTGGATTCCTTGCCTGTTGCACAAATTCATTTCAGTAACCTAAACCAGGACAAATCGCCACTGATGCTAGGCAAGATTTGAAATTCCCTTCCATGACAAGTTATGGCACCCCAAACAACCTTTTTAAAGCACTACGAGTAAGCTATTATTTACAGCAGCAACCCAGTCATCCCGTTGTCCCAAATATAACTAAATTACAGCTGTTTGAACTTTAACCAAATCTGACAATGCTTGCCATTGGAGAAACGTCTAATTTTGTTATCCAGTTACTGAACATCGGGAAGTCAAGATCTGAGAATGGCTCAATTGGATAATATGTTGTGCTGGTAAACGAAGGGTTGTAGGTTCAAAACCAGTGAACGGCAATTTTTTTATTTTTTTTTGACAGAACGGTTTCTAGTCTTCCGGTCAATCCTCCGGTTGTAAAACATAGCATAGTGTTTATTTGAGCCCATTACAACACTCCAATCATCTGTTTAGTGAGACTGTAAACCACTGCAAAACAAGCCAGGTTCACCACCGTAGCTAGCTACTTGTAGTCTACGTAGGCATAGTGTCATATTTACCAAGTTAGCTCGAATGAAGTATATTGATTGTTCAGGTGGATCCCTTGCCTGCCGCAAATTCATTTAAGTTACCTAAGCCAGAACACATCGCCACTGATGCTAGGATTGGAAATTCCCTTCCAAACAACTTTTTTAAAGCACTACGAGTAAGCTATTCTTTACAGCAGCAACCCAGTCATCCCGTTGTCCCGTTTTTATGTCCCATATATAAATAGGACTAAATTACAACAGTTTTAAACCACCTCCCGGAAATGAGTCTGCTGGTTGGCATGTCTGTGAATGGCTTAGTAGGATGAGACGCAGGGCTGCTATGTGAAGGGTTGTGGGTTCTAATATAGTCAGAGCCCTAAATGTTTTCTTTTTTTTCTGACAGAAATTAGTTTCAAGTCTTTTGGTTAATCCCAGTGTAACTATCTGTCAATTTTACAACATTTTGCCATCTTGAAGGAGGAATCCGCCATTGCTGCTTGCAGCTATATTTGTATTCTCTTTTGCCCCTCGTTGAAGACTCATCCACCTGTTGTGGAGCCCCTGGTCACAGACGGCTTGAGTGTTGTTCGTGACACGCTTGAAAATGACGAAAAGATAGCAAACCAGACCTTTACTGGGATGCAAAACAAGGTAATTGTGATTGAGTGTTTGATGACAACTGAAGGAACTAATTGGAGCAAGAACCATGTGCAATCACACCCAGGCTCTATTATTTGATTTTGCTGGACAGACGAATATGGCAAGATGCTAACACAGTAGTACACTGTAAAACCTACCAGCTCATCTTAATAAAAGAAGTAAGCTAACCAAACTTAGATGGCATAGAAAGTTGTAATTTACATTTAGCAGACGCTCTTATCCAGAGCGACTTACAGTAAGTATAGGGACATTCCCCCCCGAGGCAAGTAGGGTGAAGTGCCTTGCCCAAGGACACAACGTCATTTGACACGGCCGGGAATCGAACCAGCGACCTTCTGGTTACTAGCCCGACTCCCTCACCTCTCAGCCACCTGACTCCCAGTTACTTGAGTGATACACTAACATGAACTCATAATTGAACTGCATCCATAATGACTCAGTCATTTGGAGTTTGATCAACTTCTGGTAGACTTTCAAGTTAGGTGTATCAATTCCAATGTGTTGTATTAACTCATTTGATCTAAATTGACATTACATACAGTGGCTGTGTTCGAAAACATGTTCGCCTCGCAAATCATATAAACCATTATTACTTGTTACAATAACGGTGTTATCGGATAGTACAGTGTCTATTTCTCGGTAACTTTTGAAAAATCCAAGCGAGAAAACGCCGAAAAATTTACATACAAAACATGGCTGTCAGCGGAGTTTGGTCCGCCATCTTTGTTCACAATTTCCAGTTGCCTAGGGAGCTTACGCAGATTTGTGGCTAATAGGCAGCTTGAGGCTGCATCGATGCTGGAAGAGAGGTCGTAAGACAGTGGATCTGTCTTTTCTGGATGTAAATGTACATTTTTGGGGGGCGTTTTCTCGCTAAAACTATTTGTAAAACCATTAAAACCTCACTATTGTTTTCATTTCTTTGTAATTTTCATTGTGAATTTGTTTTAGTTTTTAGCAGCTTTGAACAATCAGATTACAGTTGAATAAATAAATCAAAGAACCCACAAAGCATCTTTTATGAGGATTGGGCTATTTCAGAAAACACTATTGTCAATAAAGAAGGGGGGGGGGGGAAGGAAATGTAGCGTCTAGATCCCATTAACGCAGTTTACAACCGTAAACCAATATTAATGACTCCATACTCTGCATTTTGGGGATCTAGACAAGCGATCTATTTAACATCGACGCAGCGCACTCACATGCTGTTGTTTGTGTGAAGTAGAACTAGCCAGGCGTAACGATACACGGCACGTTGACCCAGCTCAGCTCAACGGCTCAGTTAAGAAAGCGGAGAGAAGAAAGAAATTCAAAAAAGTGAAGAGGGAAGCGAGAAATTCAAGAAAGTGAAGAAAGAAGAGAGAAATTCAAGAAAGTGAAGAGATAAGAGAGAAACTTTTCTGTGGTTTTTGTGTCCTTATACCAAGTAAGGTAATGATGTTCTCTCTTTTATTAGCTAGCTTGCTAGCAAGATATTTGAAAGCTAACGTTAACTTCGACATTACTGTGAGGAAAGCGTGCCCTTTCTCTTAACATTTAGTTTGCCTACGAAACAAGTCTCTTTTCACCCGTTAGGGTTTTTGACGTCTGCACATTATTTTTTTGAGTTATCTTAAGTTAACGTAACCTAATACGCTTAACATTGTTAACATTAGCATAATTGTGCTGGGCTCCACGTGGTGATTGTGTTGGGCTTCAAGTGGTGAGATCATTCAGTGTGTTTCATTCACATGCAATTTTCACCAGTTGCGCCGTAAGGACAATAGGATTTAGATTTTTTTAAATGATATCAAACGGTTGATTTAATTTAAGGCATTCAATATATTTGTTGCTTATACAGCTAATACACAATTATATCAAATGAATGTTACTGCCTTATTTTAGCTACTATTTTTTCTTTCTACAGATTATTTTAATTTCAGGTGTGGCTGAGCTCATGGACCAAAGTCATGTGGAAATGTAAGATATGTGCTTTTTCTAGTCCCATCAAAGTCTGCTTACTGAGACATTACAGACTCCAACATGGACAGTATTCTACTGTTTCTCCCTTACCATGTTTGTATTACAACTGCATATGCACTTTTAGCAGTTTTAATTCACTCAAGATACACATGTCAAGAGTACACAGACCTAATGTTACTGAGAGAAGGGTAGCAGGCAGTGACCCACATGGTGTGGCAGACAATTTGGCATTTCATTGCCCTCTGTGTGATTTCAAGCAGCCATTTGTTCAGAGGGATATGTTTCTTCATCTAAGGGCACATTTAAAAATGAAGCAAACTGTTCCATGTCCATTCATGGACTGCAGGTTTAAATCAAATGTGTACTCGACATAATTCTCACAAATGCAGAGACCATCAGAATAACTCTGATTACGATGTGTCTGTTGTAGTGCCAAATGAATCAAATGATTCCCAGGATATTGAACTTGTCCAAGATGCAGCTCTTTCAGATGAAGACACTATCTATTCCAACCCAGTGGCCGGTAGCAGCACTGACGGTTTAGCTGACCAATTGGAACATAATTTGGCAGCCTTCTATTTGAAACTGCAAACTATTCTCCATGTATCAGAGAGGGCAACACAGGAAATCATTGAGCATGTTGATGAGTTGTTTGCACTATCAAAACCTCTTGTAGAAGAAGCTGTTACGAAAGTACTGAAAAAACATAACTGCCCTTTAACTGCCACAGTTGTAAGTGATATTGTCCAAGCAGTCTCAGAGAGTAACGTTTTGCACAAATCAATTACATCTGATGCTCCATTGTCAACTGCTAAGAGGAGGAAGTCATATTATGAAAACACGTTTCCACTTGTTAAGCCTGTGGAGTACCTTATTGAGTCTTTACAGCATTCATGTATGTATGTGCCCATTCTCTCATCTCTGCAGGAGTTGCTGAAAAAAGCAGATGTATTGCAGAAAGTCCAAGAAGCTACCACACTACAGCCAGGTCAGTATTCTTCATTTCGAGATGGCTCTTACTGTCAAGAAAATCCACTTCTCTCCAGTGAGGGACTCAAATTACCTGTCATTCTTTATATTGACGATTTAGAAGTTGTAAACCCTCTTGGAACCTCAAGGAAAATCTACAAAACGTGCAGTTTATTGGACATTGGCTAGCCTGCCACTGAAGTATCGCTCAGCACTACACTGTATCCAACTTGCCCTATTGTGCAATACAGATGATATACGGACTTTTGGATATGCAAAAGTGTTAGCGCCACCCTTAAACGACCTAAAGACCCTTGAAGAGCAAGGTGTCTATATCGAGACACTTGGTCAGTGTCTCAAAGGTACAGTCCACTGTGTTGCGGCCGATAACCTTGGTGCACATGGGCTAGCCGGTTTCAAGGAGAGTTTTAGAGGTTCATACTGTTGTCGGTTTTGCCTCACTTCCAAGGAAGACATGCAGGTATCAGATGCAACCACTGGTAGTTGTGAGATGAGAACCAAAAATCAACATGATCGGCTTGTTCAAGAAATACTAAATGGTGGTTGTGAAAATGATTATGGTGTTAAAAAAAGTTGTGCCCTCTCTGATCATCTGTCATATTTCCACCCGATCACAGGATTTCCACCTGACATACTGCATGACCTGTTTGAAGGTGTGGTTCCTGTTGAGCTGGCCCTGTGTTTGAAAGGCATGATGAAAAAGAAGTATTTCTCTTTGGAAGATCTAAATAAAGAAATATTGTCTTTTCCCTACCAACATTTTGACAAGGTTGACCACCCCCACCCAATTCCACTAACGTTTGCCAATCGAGGAACAATAGGGGGAAATGGGCATGAGAACCACGCTCTGCTAAGACTGCTGCCTGTTCTTATTGGCTCAAGAGTTCCAGAAGGGGACAGATTTTGGGAGGTCATAATGGAGTTAAAAGACATAATCGAGCTTGCTGTGTCACATACTTTCACAGACGATACTATTCAGTACATGGCTTGCAAGATTGCAGATCACAGGCAGCTTCTTCAGGAGGTCTTCCCTAACTTGCAGTTACGGCCGAAGCATCATTTCATCGAGCACTACCCTCACCTCATAAAGTGTTTCGGACCTTTGGTGCATCTTTGGACAATGAGGTTCGAGGGAAAACACAAAGTTTTCAAGAAAATTGTTCGCCACGCACAGAACTTTAAAAATGTTCATAAAACTATGGCAGAGAGACACCAAAAAAGTATGGCATTCTACATGTCATCACCAAGATTTTTAAAGCCACCAGTCCAGACTTCAAAAGTGGATTCTCTCTTTGTACAGTCTTTGCCGACAGATACACATGCACTCATTTTGACATCACAGACAGCAATAGTGTATATACTACAAAACGGGTAACCATTGATGGTATGGATTTTGTGGCTGGGATGTTTGTATGCACTGGGGTATGCGCAGCCTTGCCTGAGTTTAAGGAGATCAAAAACGTCTTACTGATTGGCAGTGATATCTACTTTGTACTGAAAGCCTTTGATTCTTGGTATGTTGAGCATTTGCGCTCATATGAGCTGGTCGTTAACGAAAGAAAGGGCCATACAGTCAAACCTCTGCATCAGCTGACAGACCAAATGCCGTTGTTGGCCTACAAAGTGTCAAGCAAACTTATCCTCACACCTAAACATTTCATTCCGGTTTCAGATTAAACGAGGAGCTCGACATCCAGCAGCAGCCTGTCATATCTGCATGCACAGCTATAGAGTACCTGGACAAAGCAATACAATTACAGTTAGTGAGTACTATTTTACACTGATTAAATAATATGGGAGCACCAGATGTTAATGTTGCTGTGCAGGCACAGTAGCTGCTGAAACATACACTAACCTTTGCAGTATCTTTTTTGTTTGTTACAGGCTTCCCTACACAGTTGTACAAATGGCAACGCCTAATGTCCTCAAGCTAAGGGTGATTCTGGATGAAGTTAATGCTGAAAAGCTTAACTTGCACTCTCACCCTGAGACTGTGAATGCCCTCATACTGGATCTGAAAAATAAGCTTGACCTGAACTATGACTTTCGCCTGCAATTCCAAGACCCTGAATTTGATAATGCCTTATGCAATTTAGTCAATATAGAGGACCTGCCATCTATCGCAACTGTCAAGTTAGTTAAAGTAACTGAATTGGATCTGAGTTCAGCCAGCACTGATGACACAGTGTTGTTATCAGATATAGAGTCACCTGAGCGCCTCTGTAGATGGCCTGAAGTTTTTGTTGTTCCGACATTCTCATACGAGGTGGAGTTTGCATTAAGAGAGGGCAACTGTGCGTTTGAGAAGGAAGACAAAATCTTGAGGTTAACAAGGGATCAAAAACATAACATACTGGATGTGATGGCTGCGGAAATGTATAGACATAAGGCATATCCGAGTAGCAAGCAGATGCCCTTGTGAATAAACACCCCTGCCTGACAGAGAGAGGTTCCCAAACAGGATGTGAAGCATGGAAGAACAGCCTTCGCTTCAAGATGGGCAACTACAGAACTAAGCAGAGCTGGCATAAAAGATGTGGCCGTGAATGCAGGAAAGTGCAGCCGCAGCAACCTGACGGGTACACCATCCCGGACCAACATAAACGACCCAGAAGAGGGGAAATCCAGTTCCTCCCTAACTATCCCTGTGGTGAGAACAAGGACACACTGGAGACCAGAAGGATGGAGATCCTGGAGGAATTCAAGAAGATGCCAGCTGACAGAGACATGGTTTCTCGTCCATCAGCACATGCAGCGCACCTTTCCACTTCGCCGTGAAGAGATTGTGACGTTAGCTCCTCCCATCGCAGAATTGAAAGATAGATGGCCTGCCCTCTTCTCTGAAGCTCAAGTAAGTAAAACATAATGGGACACTACACAAAAAACAAAGGTGTTGTGTGTTAAACACAAACAACCAACATTGATTATTGCTTGATTTGATTAAAAAAAATGTATGGTGACATTGTTCCTCACGATAATTTCATCAGGGAAACGGTTCATGATTTATGTAAAAAATACATTACTTCGACACTTACTCTGGAAAACTTTGAAAAATAACAGCTTCATTGCAACCTGCTTGCCCTTTACAGATATGCTTAGGAAATATAACGGTTGTCCAAAATTTTAAAAGGAATCACATGAATCGGACCACTTTATGAATTCCAATATGGACTTGTTATGATTTAGGCTCATTATGGGATGTCTCTTTATGCTTTTGTGTTTGGTACAGCTCTATGGCGAATTCCATAGGATCACAAATCAAAGCCTTCAATATTCCTTCTTTGCTGCGCTCGATAAAAACACTACACAGCTGCTCAAACTCTACAAAGAGAGGAAGACTGGAACTTTTGGTGAGAAGATGGCAGATCTGCTGATGGCATATGAGGAGCAGGTAAGGGTGCTATTAATATGTTTACTAAAGGTTGGAAGTAACTACAATAATAATGACTGAAATGATGAAACAGCTATCAAATTATATGGTCAATTAAATACAATTAAATGTTGCATCAAATAAAATCGATGAAATAAAATTGTGCAATTATATATTCAATATTTCAGTTAAAAACCTTTCTTTGTGTAAAAGGACAAGAATGACATCAGTGCAACTAGAACAGCAGCACTGGCTGGGCTGCCACTGTACCTAAAAGAAGACTCATCAGTGATCTTCAAGAGTTGCAAGGTAATGTTAATCTCTCATTCTCCCTGGACTTGAGATTTGCCTGTTTGACTTGAGACTTGAAAGAAAAGACTTGAGACTTAGACTTGAGGACTTTGTTCCACCTCTGCAATCAAGTGTCTTCCCTCTACCATACCATTGTTAACTGTTTTATGCTACACCTGTTTTATGCTACACACTAATTTCATGTTTCCAGGAGTACCAGCTAAGGTTATATCTTATTAATTAGCCTATCTTAGTTGACTTGTTTGGTACACACATGTTCTGGACCTCATGTGTACTCCCTCTTTCAGGAGGAGCAGTTCGAAGCATTCCAGGTGGGGGCAGTGGCGCTGTTGGCCGTGGTGGCTGAAGAGGACACGGCTGCAGGTATTCCCTTTCAACCTCTCCATGTCTCAGTCATCCTGGAGGATCAGGTTGTTATGACTCTCAAATCTTGGACTGATGCACTGGTGGTGTTGTTCAGCTTGGTTTATGCTCTCAATTTGAGCTATCCGGCGCAGCTGAGTGGCTTTTTTGAGTTCATTCAGGTTGTCCTATTAAATCTAGACGATACAAGAAAGCAGCTCAAACCTAAGTTGCAGGCCTTGAAAAAATCAGCTGGTGTAATCAGGGGACGTCCTGCACCAATACTTCCAGCAGTCATGGTTTAAAATTGCTGTTGTTGGCTGCTGAGATCAAGCACAGTTGGTTTAATTAGTTATGTCCCATCCTGTTCCAGAGGAAATGAAAGAGCGTGATGAAGAAAGTGTTTGTCCGTCTCTTCATAAACGGAGTGACTAAGTTCAGTTGAGTTCTGGATTTAATAAGTATTTATCAATCTGCAGATTGGGAGAGAAAACCAGACCTCTGACAATAAATGACAACACAACACCAAAGCTTAGGTCTCAACCAGGTCTCTCACAGCTCTGCAAGCCGGAGGACCATCTTTTATAGGGACAAGAATGTAAACATAGATTGTGACAGTCAGGCAGGAATGACGTTACAACAGTCTCAGAGATAAAGATTCACTGTTCCCAACTCATGAACTCTCACTCTAAAGAGCTCATAGTTGGCGTTCTCCTTGTAGTCATGACAAGGAACCGTTTAGCCAGTACTTTCTCCTGACCCTGAACATCCATTAACCTGACACACAGACACAATATACTCTTATTAATAGCAAGCTTACATGAGAATGTACTAACTAGTATCCAATGACTAGTTCTATTGATTAGTGATTAATGTAAGCACACAGGAATCCAATTTCTTCAACAAGCGCTCCTAGTTTAATTAGGTAGCATAGTTAGTTAAGTTAAGATAGTTCTTAAGCAAGCCCAACATTTTGTTAATAGAGGGCAATGGAGAGGGATAGGGGAGGGGGAATGGACAGGAAGGGGGAGAGGAGAGGGAATGGAGAGGAACAGGAATGGAGAGGAGACAGGAAATGGAGAGGAGACAGGAATGGAGAGAAGACAGGAATGGAGAGGGAGATGAGACAGGAATGGAGAGGGAGAGGAGACAGGAATGGAGAGGGAGAGGAGACAGGAGAGGAGACAGGAATGGAGAGGGAGAGGAGACAGGAATGGAGAGGAGAGCAACGGAGAGGAGACAGGAACCGAGATGAGACAGGAATCGAGAGGGAGATGAGACAGGAATCGAGAGGAGACCAGGAATCGAGAGGGAGATGAGACAGGAATGGAGAGGAGAGGGGAATGGAGAGGAGACAGGAATGGAGAGATGGTAAATAATTATAAATAAATGAGAACACTTAAAAAAAAATGTTTCACCTTTTAGTTTATAATTTTTGAAACTGTTGTGAGCAAAATGTATTGTTCAGTGATTAATTTTTTGTAAAGATTGTATTTTTTGTAATGATTGAATTTGTTGTAATTTCATAATGTGTAATAATGGCATGAATGTGTAATGTTGTGGTCAAAGACTCAAATAACCATTGCATCTAACGTAGTATTTGAATTGAGTTAATGCAACTTTAAAGGTTCAAGGCAATCAGTTTCCTTAAATGAATTGAGTAGCTGCTATACCCTTGTGAGTTGTTGTAACACAAGCTATTTAAGTAAGGCAGACATAAATCATATATTTGCTTTTACATCATTTTAATGAGTTCATACAAACATTACAAATAAGTTTAAATAATGAATATGTTTTAAGTTCAATACAAACAATGGAGTTAGTACTAGTCACTTATTACTTAAGTATACCTAACAATAAATACTTGAGTTAGGAATACTCCATTTAAGCAATTATTTTCAACTAAAAGGATTTGAGTTATTTAACTTAAATGGTTCAAGGCAATCGGTTTCCTTGAACTATTTGAGTTGACTTTACTCATCAGGTTTTACAGTGTAACCTAATCTGGGGAACCAATCGTTGGTGGTGCGGACCTGTGCAAAAAAACATATTTGCTATTTATTATGCTTCATAATTAAATGATTTGTTGATTTTTAATTTAGATAGCTATGTATGCAAGTTCAGTTATGAAAACATTTGAAACAGGTACAGGGTCTCACAATTCTGTCTCTTCCACTCATTCAGGATATGATGTGAACTGTCTATGCCATTAGGCCTTTTAACTAACATATAGCCTACAAGTCGTCGGCCCTAGGCGTCGGAGCGGACGTACAGGGGTACCCTTTGGGGTATGAGATAGGGATGGGCGATACCAATCATTTTCCTTTCGATCCGATACCAGTACTTTCAAGACCAGTATCGTCGATATCAAATACCGATACTTCTATGAAATATATATATATTTTTAAAGCTGCTTGCATCACTGTCGATTCGTTGTGCTCTTAGGGTGTTTCAACTTTAGACGCTTGTCATGTTTGTGTATGGCCACATGGCGTATTGTTGTTTGACAAATGTCACTTAAAGCTTCATCGGTGTTAACTGGAGTGAAATAACTCCCAGATTATGCTTCTTTTCTTTCAGTCATGACCGCAGCAATGCACTCGAATCTCCGCTGAGTGTGCTTTCACTAGAGTGAGGAGTGAGAGAGCGTGGCGCGCTGCCGCTGATGAACTCATGATAAGCACAGACACAGCGGAAGAAAAAGTAGTTCCCATTGACTTTCGTATTTAAGTTACATTTCTATACTATACGGCCTACAACTATTATAAAAATATTCTAAATCACTTGTTTAAAAGAAATCCCAGGTAGGATCGATATTTCAAATTGAGAATCGATCCTTTTGATTAATGCCAAGTATTGAAAATATCGATACTTTAGGATCGATCCGCCCATCCCTAGTATGAGACGTATTTGGGGTTTCAACGAACTCCTAGGTGTGTTCGACTTCATGCAGCGCCGGCGGCACCGACAGCCGGCTGCAGCTGGTTGACTTGAAGCAGTGAATGCCATTGGCTGCCGGCGCTGCATGAAGTCGAACACACCTAATGTTAACCAATCCAAGTCAATATTGGATGCTCAGAGCAAGCGCTCCGGCCGGCCATTTACACAAGAATAAACCCACCGCGACGTTATAAGCATCATTCCCATTGGATAAAGAAAGGATGGGATGCCGCTGTAGGCCTATACGGAAGAATTTTCTCATGTTGAAGGTTCACTCTCTCTAATAGCTGGCTACTCTAACAACGCTTCTTGTGTGAATACGGAGCGATGACATCACATGCTTGCTTTGATATCATAACGTTTATAGCAGGTAGGTAGGCTGGCATAAATTATACATTCTAATTTTGGGGATAATAAACACAGGTGAGATTTATTCAAGTTTTTAAAGTAATTTAATATTCAATAACTTCATATCATCTGCGCTACACTTAACAATTTGAACCAAATAGTGACCAACCCGAACTACAAATATGGCGCCTATTACCGCACAAATTTGTTGGCAGAGATCTGGGAAATGTAGTTCTTTATTTATTTTACTCGTTATCTTAAACATCTGTCAACAATTAAAATTAAATTCATTAATATAGCAAATATACATACATTAGTCTTTATTGCAAGCCATCATTTATCAATACTCGAAAACAACATTTAACTGTCTTTATATGTAACCTTCACTTTGCATTATTTAACATCATAATCTTTTAAATGTGTTACTGACATTATGGGAAGAGTGTCAATATTGGTCCAAATACAAAATCCCAGGCGGATTGTAGATTCAGCTGAAAAAAAGAGGTTGAATTGAATATTAGGAAATTAACTATTCTAGGTGGCGCTGTTGATCCCCTGTTTGTACTAGGGTTTTGATATTGAACAATTGTGTTTAACTAACACCAATGATTCACTGTACCAAGCCATGACTATGTACCATAAAAGGAACTAAAAACCCTAACCCTAATTTTGGACCAAAACTGCATGTGTGACTACAACCCCGTATTTGTATTGTACATTTGTGTAAAAGTTGTATTTGGCCCCATGTTGAATACTTAATAATAATAGTAAGTTTAAAAAAACGTACCATTAAGGAATTTGGCCACTATATACAACAATCAAATGTCATGCATTTGACCTTTCCCTGTCTTTTTGAAATGTATGCCCGACATAAGGTCTAGTCCAGCAGGGTGAAAATTAGAATTTGTCATAGGACCAAACCAAATACATCATTGGATAGGTTTTTATTAGGAGAGTAACACAATTCCACATTGAAGGCTCTACTTGGTTCCTGATGTGAAATATTGACATCTGAACTTGGACTTTTAGCCAAAAATGTGGTATTCTAGGTGGCACTGTTGATCCCCTGTTTGTACTAGAGTTATGATATTGAACGGTTGTGTTTAACTAACTCCAATTATTCACTGTACCAAGCCATGACTATGTACCATAAAAGGAACTAAAAACCCTAACCCTAATTTTGGACCAAAACTGCATGTGTGACTACAACCCCGTATTTGTATTGTACATTCGTGTAAAAGTTGTATTTGGCCCCATGTTGAATACTTAATAATAATAGTACGTTTAAAAAAACGTATCATTAAGGAATGTGGCCACTATATACAAAAATAAAATTTTATGCATTTGACCTTTCCCTGTCTTTTTGAAATGTATGCCCGACATAAGGTCTAGTCCAGCAGGGTGAAAATTAGAATTGCAGATTGATGCCAGTCAGGTTGGCGCGGGGGCGGTCCTGATCGGGGCTGTTGGTGGGGTGGAGAGGCCTGTCAGTTTTTTTTTCAAGGAAATTCAAATATTCATATTTGTAATGTTCCTTTTAGGGGCATTTAAGTATCTTCATGTTTTTCCCTCAGATATCTTGTGAGGAATCCTCCTTTTCTGACTACAGTGACAAAGACTTATGTCCCTGATACAGATGGTAGCTCATCAGACAACAGTAAAGAGCTAGATATCCGGCACGCTAAGACAATGAGGCGAGGCAGTATAGAGTTAAAGAGTGTGACAGACACAAGTACCAGCTTATCCGATCACAGCTCCACATCTGTGACACCGATGCCTAAAGTGCAACAAAATAGATACAACAAGAAACACTAGAGAGGGTACAATTTCTGGGGAAATTGTAGGGTGTGCTTGCTTGCGTCGGTTGTAAGTTTTTCCCTTCTAGTGATATTTTCAAGCATTTAGCCTACTCATATTGCATATTTCATTAAGAACACCCTTTGAAACAGCTGCAAACCCCCTTTGAAACAAGCTACTGTAACAACGTTGTCACTGGCAGTATGGAATCGCGATTCAAACAGTACAGTACCGTCTGCT
>JAMDYH010001460.1:21144-42471 GCA_023658055.1 Thaleichthys pacificus
AGCAGGCAGTGACCCACATGGTGTGGCAGACAATTTGGCATTTCATTGCCCTCTGTGTGATTTCAAGCAGCCATTTGTTCAGAGGGATATGTTTCTTCATCTAAGGGCACATTTAAAAATGAAGCAAACTGTTCCATGTCCATTCATGGACTGCAGGTTTAAATCAAATGTGTACTCGACATAATTCTCACAAATGCAGAGACCATCAGAATAACTCTGATTACGATGTGTCTGTTGTAGTGCCAAATGAATCAAATGATTCCCAGGATATTGAACTTGTCCAAGATGCAGCTCTTTCAGATGAAGACACTATCTATTCCAACCCAGTGGCCGGTAGCAGCACTGACGGTTTAGCTGACCAATTGGAACATAATTTGGCAGCCTTCTTTTTGAAACTGCAAACTATTCTCCATGTATCAGAGAGGGCAACACAGGAAATCATTGAGCATGTTGATGAGTTGTTTGCACTATCAAAACCTCTTGTAGAAGAAGCTGTTACGAAAGTACTGAAAAAACATAACTGCCCTTTAACTGCCACAGTTGTAAGTGATATTGTCCAAGCAGTCTCAGAGAGTAACGTTTTGCACAAATCAATTACATCTGATGCTCCATTGTCAACTGCTAAGAGGAGGAAGTCATATTATGAAAACACGTTTCCACTTGTTAAGCCTGTGGAGTACCTTATTGAGTCTTTACAGCATTCATGTATGTATGTGCCCATTCTCTCATCTCTGCAGGAGTTGCTGAAAAAGCAGATGTATTGCAGAAAGTCCAAGAAGCTACCACACTACAGCCAGGTCAGTATTCTTCATTTCGAGATGGCTCTTACTGTCAAGAAATCCACTTCTCTCCAGTGAGGGACTCAAATTACCTGTCATTCTTTATATTGACAATTTCGAAGTTGTAAACCCTCTTGGAACCTCAAGGAAAATCTACAAAACGTGCAGTTTATTGGACATTGGCTAGCCTGCCACTGAAGTATCGCTCAGCACTACACTGTATCCAACTTGCCCTATTGTGCAATACAGATGATATACGGACTTTTGGATATGCAAAAGTGTTAGCGCCACCCTTAAACGACCTAAAGACCCTTGAAGAGCAAGGTGTCTATATCGAGACACTTGGTCAGTGTCTCAAAGGTACAGTCCACTGTGTTGCGGCCGATAACCTTGGTGCACATGGCTAGCCGGTTTCAAGGAGAGTTTTAGAGGTTCATACTGTTGTCGGTTTTGCCTCACTTCCAAGGAAGACATGCAGGTATCAGATGCAACCACTGGTAGTTGTGAGATGAGAACCAAAAATCAACATGATCGGCTTGTTCAAGAAATACTAAATGGTGGTTGTGAAAATGATTATGGTGTTAAAAAAAGTTGTGCCCTCTCTGATCATCTGTCATATTTCCACCCGATCACAGGATTTCCACCTGACATACTGCATGACCTGTTTGAAGGTGTGGTTCCTGTTGAGCTGGCCCTGTGTTTGAAAGGCATGATGAAAAATAAGTATTTCTCTTTGGAAGATCTAAATAAAGAAATATTGTCTTTTCCCTACCAACATTTTGACAAGGTTGACCACCCCCACCCAATTCCACTAACGTTTTGCCAATCGAGGAACAATAGGGGGAAATGGGCATGAGAACCACGCTCTGCTAAGACTGCTGCCTGTTCTTATTGGCTCAAGAGTTCCAGAAGGGGACAGATTTTGGGAGGTCATAATGGAGTTAAAAGACATAGTCGAGCTTGCTGTGTCACATACTTTCACAGACGATACTATTCAGTACATGGCTTGCAAGATTGCAGATCACAGGCAGCTTCTTCAGGAGGTCTTCCCTAACTTGCAGTTACGGCCGAAGCATCATTTCATCGAGCACTACCCTCACCTCATAAAGTGTTTCGGACCTTTGGTGCATCTTTGGACAATGAGGTTCGAGGGAAAACACAAAGTTTTCAAGAAAATTGTTCGCCACGCACAGAACTTTAAAAATTTTCATAAAACTATGGCAGAGAGACACCAAAAAAGTATGGCATTCTACATGTCATCACCAAGATTTTTAAAGCCACCAGTCCAGACTTCAAAAGTGGATTCTCTCTTTGTACAGTCTTTGCCGACAGATACACATGCACTCATTTTGACATCACAGACAGCAATAGTGTATATACTACAAAACGGGTAACCATTGATGGTATGGATTTTGTGGCTGGGATGTTTGTATGCACTGGGGTATGCGCAGCCTTGCCTGAGTTTAAGGAGATCAAAAACGTCTTACTGATTGGCAGTGATATCTACTTTGTACTGAAAGCCTTTGATTCTTGGTATGTTGAGCATTTGCGCTCATATGAGCTGGTCGTTAACGAAAGAAAGGGCCATACAGTCAAACCTCTGCATCAGCTGACTGACCAAATGCCGTTGTTGGCCTACAAAGTGTCAAGCAAACTTATCCTCACACCTAAACATTTCATTCCGGTTTCAGATTAAACGAGGAGCTCGACATCCAGCAGCAGCCTGTCATATCTGCATGCACAGCTATAGAGTACCTGGACAAAGCAATACAATTACAGTTAGTGAGTACTATTTTACACTGATTAAATAATATGGGAGCACCAGATGTTAATGTTGCTGTGCAGGCACAGTAGCTGCTGAAACATACACTAACCTTTGCAGTATCTTTTTTGTTTGTTACAGGCTTCCCTACACAGTTGTACAAATGGCAACGCCTAATGTCCTCAAGCTAAGGGTGATTCTGGATGAAGTTAATGCTGAAAAGCTTAACTTGCACTCTCACCCTGAGACTGTGAATGCCCTCATACTGGATCTGAAAAATAAGCTTGACCTGAACTATGACTTTCGCCTGCAATTCCAAGACCCTGAATTTGATAATGCCTTATGCAATTTAGTCAATATAGAGGACCTGCCATCTATCGCAACTGTCAAGTTAGTTAAAGTAACTGAATTGGATCTGAGTTCAGCCAGCACTGATGACACAGTGTTGTTATCAGATATAGAGTCACCTGAGCGCCTCTGTAGATGGCCTGAAGTTTTTGTTGTTCCGACATTCTCATACGAGGTGGAGTTTGCATTAAGAGAGGGCAACTGTGCGTTTGAGAAGGAAGACAAAATCTTGAGGTTAACAAGGGATCAAAAACATAACATACTGGATGTGATGGCTGCGGAAATGTATAGACATAAGGCATATCCGAGTAGCAAGCAGATGCCCTTGTGAATAAACACCACTGCCTGACAGAGAGAGGTTCCCAAACAGGATGTGAAGCATGGAAGAACAGCCTTCGCTTCAAGATGGGCAACTACAGAACTAAGCAGAGCTGGCATAAAAGATGTGGCCGTGAATGCAGGAAAGTGCAGCCGCAGCAACCTGACGGGTACACCATCCCGGACCAACATAAAACGACCCAGAAGAGGGGAAATCCAGTTCCTCCCTAACTATCCCTGTGGTGAGAACAAGGACACACTGGAGACCAGAAGGATGGAGATCCTGGAGGAATTCAAGAAGATGCCAGCTGACAGAGACATGGTTCTCGTCCATCAGCACATGCAGCGCACCTTTCCACTTCGCCGTGAAGAGATTGTGACGTTAGCTCCTCCCATCGCAGAATTGAAAGATAGATGGCCTGCCCTCTTCTCTGAAGCTCAAGTAAGTAAAACATAATGGGACACTACACAAAAAACAAAGGTGTTGTGTGTTAAACACAAACAACCAACATTGATTATTGCTTGATTTGATTAAAAAAAATGTATGGTGACATTGTTCTCACGATAATTTCATCAGGGAAACGGTTCATGATTTATGTAAAAAATACATTACTTCGACACTTACTCTGGAAAACTTTGAAAAATAACAGCTTCATTGCAACCTGCTTGCCCTTTACAGATATGCTTAGGAAATATAACGGTTGTCCAAAATTTTAAAAGGAATCACATGAATCGGACCACTTTATGAATTCCAATATGGACTTGTTATGATTTAGGCTCATTATGGGATGTCTCTTTATGCTTTTGTGTTTGTTACAGCTCTATGGCGAATTCCATAGGATCACAAATCAAAGCCTTCAATATTCCTTCTTTGCTGCGCTCGATAAAAACACTACACAGCTGCTCAAACTCTACAAAGAGAGGAAGACTGGAACTTTTGGTGAGAAGATGGCAGATCTGCTGATGGCATATGAGGAGCAGGTAAGGGTGCTATTAATATGTTTACTAAAGGTTGGAAGTAACTACAATAATAATGACTGAAATGATGAAACAGCTATCAAATTATATGGTCAATTAAATACAATTAAATGTTGCATCAAATAAAATCGATGAAATAAAATTGTGCAATTATATATTCAATATTTCAGTTAAAAACCTTTCTTTGTGTAAAAGGACAAGAATGACATCAGTGCAACTAGAACAGCAGCACTGGCTGGGCTGCCACTGTACCTAAAAGAAGACTCATCAGTGATCTTCAAGAGTTGCAAGGTAATGTTAATCTCTCATTCTCCCTGGACTTGAGATTTGCCTGTTTGACTTGAGACTTGAAAGAAAAGACTTGAGACTTAGACTTGAGGACTTTGTTCCACCTCTGCAATCAAGTGTCTTCCCTCTACCATACCATTGTTAACTGTTTTATGCTACACCTGTTTTATGCTACACACTAATTTCATGTTTCCCAGGAGTACCAGCTAAGGTTTATATCTTATTAATTAGCCTATCTTAGTTGACTTGTTTGGTACACACATGTTCTGGACCTCATGTGTACTCCCTCTTTCAGGAGGAGCAGTTCGAAGCATTCCAGGTGGGGGCAGTGGCGCTGTTGGCCGTGGTGGCTGAAGAGGACACGGCTGCAGGTATTCCCTTTCAACCTCTCCATGTCTCAGTCATCCTGGAGGATCAGGTTGTTATGACTCTCAAATCTTGGACTGATGCACTGGTGGTGTTGTTCAGCTTGGTTTATGCTCTCAATTTGAGCTATCCGGCGCAGCTGAGTGGCTTTTTTGAGTTCATTCAGGTTGTCCTATTAAATCTAGACGATACAAGAAAGCAGCTCAAACCTAAGTTGCAGGCCTTGAAAAATCAGCTGGTGTAATCAGGGGACGTCCTGCACCAATACTTCCAGCAGTCATGGTTTAAAATTGCTTGTTGTTGGCTGCTGAGATCAAGCACAGTTGGTTTAATTAGTTATGTCCCATCCTGTTCCAGAGGAAATGAAAGAGCGTGATGAAGAAAGTGTTTTGTCCGTCTCTTCATAAACGGAGTGACTAAGTTCAGTTGAGTTCTGGATTTAATAAGTATTTATCAATCTGCAGATTGGGAGAGAAAACCAGACCTCTGACAATAAATGACAACACAACACCAAGCTTAGGTCTCAACCAGGTCTCTCACAGCTCTGCAAGCCGGAGGACCATCTTTTATAGGGGACAAGAATGTAAACATAGATTGTGACAGTCAGGCAGGAATGACGTTACAACAGTCTCAGAGATAAAGATTCACTGTTCCCAACTCATGAACTCTCACTCTAAAGAGCTCATAGTTGGCGTTCTCCTTGTAGTCATGACAAGGAACCGTTTAGCCAGTACTTTCTCCTGACCCTGAACATCCATTAACCTGACACACAGACACAATATACTCTTATTAATAGCAAGCTTACATGAGAATGTACTAACTAGTATCCAATGACTAGTTCTATTGATTAGTGATTAATGTAAGCACACAGGAAATCCCAATTTCTTCCACAAGCGCTCCTAGTTTAATTAGGTAGCATAGTTAGTTAAGTTAAGATAGTTCTTAAGCAAGCCCAACATTTTGTTAATAGAGGGCAATGGAGAGGGATAGGGGAGGGGAATGGACAGGAAGGGGAGAGGAGAGGGGAATGGAGAGGAGACAGGAATGGAGAGGAGACAGGAATGGAGAGGAGACAGGAATGGAGAGAAGACAGGAATGGAGAGGGAGATGAGACAGGAATGGAGAGGGAGAGGAGACAGGAATGGAGAGGAGACAGGAGAGGAGACAGGAATGGAGAGGGAGAGGAGACAGGAATGGAGAGGAGAGCAACGGAGAGGAGACAGGAACCGAGATGAGACAGGAATCGAGAGGGAGATGAGACAGGAATCGAGAGGAGACAGGAATCGAGAGGGAGATGAGACAGGAATGGAGAGGAGAGGGGAATGGAGAGGAGACAGGAATGGAGAGATGGTAAATAATTATAAATAAATGATAACACTTTAAAAAAAAACGTTTCAACCTTTTAGTTTATAATTTTTGAAACTGTTGTGAGCAAAATGTATTTGTTCAGTGATTAATTTTTTTGTAAAGATTGTATTTTTTGTAATGATTGAATTTGTTGTAATTTCATAATGTGTAATAATGGCATAATGTGTAATGTTGTGGTCAAAGACTCATATTTGTTCAAATAAACCCATTGCATCTAACGTAGTATTTGAATTGAGTTAATGCAACTTTAAAGGTTCAAGGCAATCAGTTTCCTTAAATGAATTGAGTAGCTGCTATACCCTTTTGAGTTGTTGTAACACAAGCTATTTAAGTAAGGCAGACATAAATCATATATTTGCTTTTACATCATTTTAATGAGTTCATACAAACATTACAAATAAGTTTAAATAATGAATATGTTTTAAGTTCAATACAAACAATGGAGTTAGTACTAGTCACTTATTTACTTAAGTATACCTAACAATAAATACTTGAGTTAGGAATACTCCATTTAAGCAATTATTTTCACTAAAAGGATTTGAGTTATTTAACTTAAATGGTTCAAGGCAATCGGTTTCCTTGAACTATTTGAGTTGACTTTACTCATCAGGTTTTACAGTGTAACCTAATCTGGGGAACCAATCGTTGGTGGTGGCGGACCTGTGCAAAAAACATATTTGCTATTTATTATGCTTCATAATTAAATGATTTGTTGATTTTTAATTTAGATAGCTATGTATGCAAGTTCAGTTTATGAAAACATTTGAAACAGGTACAGGTCTCACAA
Source organism: Thaleichthys pacificus (assembly GCA_023658055.1). Classification (NCBI taxonomy): domain Eukaryota; kingdom Metazoa; phylum Chordata; class Actinopteri; order Osmeriformes; family Osmeridae; genus Thaleichthys; species Thaleichthys pacificus. The sequence continues at coordinate 28,139 of JAMDYH010001460.1, forward strand.
TTCTGTCTCTTCCACTCATTCAGGGATATGATGTGAACTGTCTATGCCAGTTAGGCCTTTTACATACATATAGCCTACAAGTCGTCGGCCCTAGGCGTCGGATGCGGACGTACAGGGTACCCTTTGGGGTATGAGATAGGGATGGGCGATACCAATCATTTTCTTTTCGATCCGATACCAAGTACTTTCAAGACCAGTATCGTCGATATCAATACCGATACTTCTATGAAATATATATATATTTTTTAAAGCTGCTTGCATCAGCTGTACTTCGTTGTGCTCTTTAGGGTGTTCAACTTTTAGACGCTTGTCATGTTTGTGGTATTGCCACAATGGCGTATTGTTGTTTGACAAATGTCACTTAAAGCTTCATCGTTGTTAACTGGAGTGAAATAACTCCAGATTATGCTTCTTTTTCTTTCAGTCATGACCGCAGCAATGCACTCGAATCTCCGCTGAGTGTGCTTTCACTGAGTGAGAGTGAGAGAGCGTGGCGCGCTGCCGCTGATGAACTCATGATAAGCACAGACACAGCGGAAGAAAAAGTAGTTCCCATTGACTTTCTTATTTAAGTACATTTCTATACTATACGGCCTACAACTATTATAAAAATATTCTAAATCACTTGTTTAAAAGAAATCCCAGGTAGGATCGATATTTCAAATTGAGAATCGATCCTTTTGATTAATGCCAGTATTGAAAATATCGATACTTTAGGATCGATCCGCCCATCCCTAGTATGAGACGTATTTGGGGTTTCAACGAACTCCTAGGTGTGTTCGACTTCATGCAGCGCCGGCGGCACCGACAGCCGGCTGCAGCTGGTTGACTTGAAGCAGTGAATGCCATTGGCTGCCGGCGCTGCATGAAGTCGAACACACCTAATGTTAACCAATCCAAGTCAATATTGGATGCTCAGAGCAAGCGCTCCGGCCGGCCATTTACACAAGAATAAACCCACCGCGACGTTATAAGCATCATTCCCATTGGATAAAGAAAGGATGGGATGCCGCTGTAGGCCTATACGGAAGAATTTTCTCATGTTGAAGGTTCACTCTCTCTAATAGCTGGCTACTCTAACAACGCTTCTTGTGTGAATACGGAGCGATGACATCACATGCTTGCTTTGATATCATAACGTTTATAGCAGGTAGGTAGGCTGGCATAAATTATACATTCTAATTTTGGGGATAATAAACACAGGTGAGATTTATTCAAGTTTTTAAAGTAATTTAATATTCAATAACTTCATATCATCTGCGCTACACTTAACAATTTGAACCAAATAGTGACCAACCCGAACTACAAATATGGCGCCTATTACCGCACAAATTTGTTGGCAGAGATCTGGGAAATGTAGTTCTTTATTTATTTTACTCGTTATCTTAAACATCTGTCAACAATTAAAATTAAATTCATTAATATAGCAAATATACATACATTAGTCTTTATTGCAAGCCATCATTTATCAATACTCGAAAACAACATTTAACTGTCTTTATATGTAACCTTCACTTTGCATTATTTAACATCATAATCTTTTAAATGTGTTACTGACATTATGGGAAGAGTGTCAATATTGGTCCAAATACAAAATCCCAGGCGGATTGTAGATTCAGCTGAAAAAAAGAGGTTGAATTGAATATTAGGAAATTAACTATTCTAGGTGGCGCTGTTGATCCCCTGTTTGTACTAGGGTTTTGATATTGAACAATTGTGTTTAACTAACACCAATTATTCACTGTACCAAGCCATGACTATGTACCATAAAAGGAACTAAAAACCCTAACCCTAATTTTGGACCAAAACTGCATATGTGACTACAACCCCGTATTTGTATTGTACATTTGTGTAAAAGTTGTATTTGGCCCCATGTTGAATACTTAATAATAATAGTAAGTTTAAAAAAACGTACCATTAAGGAATTTGGCCACTATATACAAAAATCAAATGTCATGCATTTGACCTTTCCCTGTCTTTTTGAAATGTATGCCCGACATAAGGTCTAGTCCAGCAGGGTGAAAATTAGAATTTGTCATAGGACCAAACCAAATACATCATTGGATAGGTTTTTATTAGGAGAGTAACACAATTCCACATTGAAGGCTCTACTTGGTTCCTGATGTGAAATATTGACATCTGAACTTGGACTTTTAGCCAAAAATGTGGTATTCTAGGTGGCACTGTTGATCCCCTGTTTGTACTAGAGTTATGATATTGAACGGTTGTGTTTAACTAACTCCAATTATTCACTGTACCAAGCCATGACTATGTACCATAAAAGGAACTAAAAACCCTAACCCTAATTTTGGACCAAAACTGCATGTGTGACTACAACCCCGTATTTGTATTGTACATTCGTGTAAAAGTTGTATTTGGCCCCATGTTGAATACTTAATAATAATAGTACGTTTAAAAAAACGTATCATTAAGGAATGTGGCCACTATATACAAAAATAAAATTTTATGCATTTGACCTTTCCCTGTCTTTTTGAAATGTATGCCCGACATAAGGTCTAGTCCAGCAGGGTGAAAATTAGAATTGCAGATTGATGCCAGTCAGGTTGGCGCGGGGGCGGTCCTGATCGGGGCTGTTGGTGGGGTGGAGAGGCCTGTCAGTTTTTTTTTCAAGGAAATTCAAATATTCATATTTGTAATGTTCCTTTTAGGGGCATTTAAGTATCTTCATGTTTTTCCCTCAGATATCTTGTGAGGAATCCTCCTTTTCTGACTACAGTGACAAAGACTTATGTCCCTGATACAGATGGTAGCTCATCAGACAACAGTAAAGAGCTAGATATCCGGCACGCTAAGACAATGAGGCGAGGCAGTATAGAGTTAAAGAGTGTGACAGACACAAGTACCAGCTTATCCGATCACAGCTCCACATCTGTGACACCGATGCCTAAAGTGCAACAAAATAGATACAACAAGAAACACTAGAGAGGGTACAATTTCTGGGGAAATTGTAGGGTGTGCTTGCTTGCGTCGGTTGTAAGTTTTTCCCTTCTAGTGATATTTTCAAGCATTTAGCCTACTCATATTGCATATTTCATTAAGAACACCCTTTGAAACAGCTGCAAACCCCCTTTGAAACAAGCTACTGTAACAACGTTGTCACTGGCAGTATGGAATCGCGATTCAAACAGTACAGTACCGTCTGCTAACTGAAAATATGCCCCCCAAAACGTAAATAAGTTTGACATTAATGTAGGGGGAAATGGCTAATTCAAAATAAGTTTGCTAGAGGCAAGCTAGCTGCTGTTGCTCCACATTTCACTGATTGTTTGAAAGCGCCGGAAATGAGAACGTTTCTTTTGACATAAAGTTTAGCTGTGGCATTGAAGACAGTACTACACACTGCCAGTGGGTGAGCCGAGTCTGACTGAGGCTAACGTCAAAACAAGCCGTGGTGTCACTCAAATTCCAAGTTTTACACAAATCACAAAAATATGCTGACGCGCTGGCTGTCTTCGCAATCGCCATATCTTTATAACACTGCCCTCCTTCTGATTTTTGATGTAGAATTGACCCTGGTACGAAATTAAGAAAATACTCATCAAAGATCGACAACAGCTGACGCAATCGTCAACGGAGGCTGACGGGGCTCTCACGTAGCAAACCAATCAAAGTTTTTACAGCAACCTACATTAAAATCTCACCATCTGGCTGTCTTCACAATAGTCATATCGTCATAACATTGCCCTCCTTCTGTTTTGTGGTGTAGAATTGACCGAACTATAAAAATACGAAAATACTAAACTACTATGACGCTTGCATGGCTGCCGCCTAGGCAGTCTCACGGGCGACCCGCACTCGCTGAAATTACAAAGACTTTCAGAACCTAAATAAAAAATCCGAGATGGCAGTTCCACTCGAAATTGCTTTCTCAACAAAACCCAATGGTTGGTAATTTTGGGGGTTGGCATTTTTCACTCATAATCCAAGCTCCAATTTGCGTGCTAGAACGTCTCTATCACGTTGTATCCATGCGTCGTTGCTAACGTGTGCTGACGTAGTGACGTAGGCTAGCACTGCTACCCTTCGTTGACAGAAGACACTTTTCGCCACAAAAACTTGAGCTCAGCCTAAACCGTGCAACGGAACGTAAATCCCAATAGAAGCAACGCAATCGAGACCAAGACGAAACTTTTGACACCTAGGTTGTCTATGTAGGCCAAATATTGACTGAGTTTTAGGGGTGGGAAAATAATAATAATAACTAGAGAGGGTACAATTTCTGGGGAAATTGTAGGGTGTGCTTGCTTGCGTCGGTTGCAGGTGGGTCCGTCCTCTAAGTTTTTCCCTTCTAGTGATATTTTCAAGCATTTAGCCTACTCATATTGTATATTTCATTAAGAACACACTTTGAAACAGCTGCAAACCCCCTTTGAAACAAGCTACTGTAACAACGTTGTCACTGGCAGTATGGAATCGCAATTCAAACAGTACCGTCTGCTAACTGAAAATATGCCCCCCAAAACGTAAATAAGTTTGACATTAATGTAGGGGGAAATGGCTAATTCAAAATAAGTTTGCTAGAGGCAAGCTAGCTGCTGTTGCTCCACATTTCACTGATTGTTTGAAAGCGCCGGAAATGAGAACGTTTCTTTTGACATAAAGTTTAGCTGTGGCATTGAAGACAGTACTACACACTGCCAGTGGGTGAGCCGAGTCTGACTGAGGCTAACGTCAAAACAAGCCGTGGTGTCACTCAAATTCCAAGTTTTACACAAATCACAAAAATATGCTGACGCGCTGGCTGTCTTCGCAATCGCCATATCTTTATAACACTGCCCTCCTTCTGATTTTTTATGTTGAATTGACCCTGGTACGAAATAAAGAAAATACTCATCAAAGATCGACAACAGCTGACGCAATCGTCAACGGAGGCTGACGGGGCTCTCACGTAGCAAACCAATCCAAGTTTTTACAGCAACCTACATTAAAATCTCACCATCTGGCTGTCTTCACAATAGTCATATCGTCATAACATTGCCCTCCTTCTGTTTTGTGGTGTAGAATTGACCGAACTATAAAAATACGAAAATACTAAACTACTATGACGCTTGCATGGCTGCCGCCTAGGCAGTCTCACGGGCGACCCGCACTCGCTCAAATTACAAAGACTTTCACAACCTAAATAAAAAATCCGAGATGGCAGTTCCACTCGAAATTGCTTTCTCAACAAAACCCAATGGTTGGTAATTTTGGGGGTTGGCATTTTTCACTCATAATTTGCGTGCTAGAACGTCTCTATCACGTTGTATCCATGCGTCGTTGCTAACGTGTGCTGACGTAGTGACGTAGGCTAGCACTGCTACCCTTCGTTGACAGAAGACACTTTTCGCCACAAAAACTTAAGCTCAGCCTAAACCGTGCAACGGAACGTAAATCCCAATAGAAGCAACGCAATCGAGACCAAGTCGAAACTTTTGACACCTAGGTTGTCTATGTAGGCCAAATATTGACTGAGTTTTAGGGGTGGGAAAATAAGAAGAAGAAGAAGATATATGTGAGAGAACAATGGTTGTGCTCGCCGAAGGCGTGAGCACACCCAATAATAAGAAGATATATGTGAGAGAACAAAGGTTGTGCCCTTGCCGAAGGCAAAGCACACCCAATAATAAAAAAAACTATATCACAGCGAGTACAAACATGTAAATCAGTTTCAATCATCACCTCCCATGGCTTCTCCTACCACTGCTATGCTGACGACACGCAGCTGCACCTGTCGTTCCCCCCGACTGATCCGGGGATCTCAGCTAGGATCGAGGCCTGCCTCACAGACATCTCCGCCTGGATGACCGAGCACCACCTCCAGCTGAACCTCGCCAAAACAGAACTCCTCATCATCCCGGCCAAACCCTCCATATCCCACGATCTCTCAATCACCCTGGGATCGGCGACGGTGACCCCTTCATCCTCTGCCAGGAACCTCGGGGTGACCATGGATGACGAGCTCTCCCTCACAGCCCACATTGCTGCGGTCTCCCGGTCGTGTAGATTCACTGTCTACAACATCCGGAAGATCAGGAGATACCTGTCTGAGCATTCCACCCAGCTGCTAGTCCAAGCACTTGTCCTCTCAAAGCTGGACTACTGCAACTCGCTGCTCGCCGGTCTCCCAGCATGCGCAACCCGCCCTCTCCAGAGGATTCAGAATGCGGCAGCCCGTCTGGTTTTCAATCTACCCAGACGCTCCCATGTTACCCCGCTCCTCATCTCCCTCCACTGGCTTCCCATCACGGCCCGTATCAGATTCAAGACTCTGGTACTGACCTTCCGAGCGGTGAACGAGACTGCACCCGACTACATCAAGTCTCTCCTGCAGCCTTACACCCCCACCCGCCACCTACGGTCTTCTTCTGACAACCGTCTGGTGGTCCCACCGCTCAAGAGCGCCCGGTCCCAACACAAGCTCTTCTCCTGTCTGGCCCCCCAATGGTGGAATCAACTCCCCACCTCCATCAGGGACACTGACTGTCTCCCCACCTTCAAGAAAAGGCTCAAGACGCACTTGTTCCGGGAGTACAACGGCACTTAGGAATGCTTGGCTGGACCTGATGTTAGTTTTCTCCAGGATCACAATGACTCGTATTGAGAGACTTGTTGCTCCTGTTGGTTAGTTGTGACGGTTTTAAATTCTTGTACTCACTGTGAAATATTTTACTGTTGACTGTTGTTTTTGTCTTCTCCTTTACAGGTACACTCTTGCACTTTTTTGAGTTTCATGTTGTTTAATTGTAACTTGTTTAACTGCATGCTCTTATGGTTCTTCCCCTTGGCACTTATTTGGTTTTTCACAATGTATACTTCATGTTTTGGCTGCTTGCAATGTTTGGGGCTATCTCGTTGTTATGATCAGTGACCTATGCTCTTTTGTAATGCTCTCTCTTGGAAGTCGCTTTGGATAAAAGCGTCTGCTAAATGCATAAATGTAATGTAAATGTAATACGGACCCTCAGGCTGTCCTCCACCCGGCGCAGTGGAGGACAGCTCCACCTAGCTTCAGCGGGAAGTGAGGCACGTCCCTCCCCCCCTGGCTCACGGGGGCCAGCATACGACGCCTCGCCACGATCTCGTACCTCCCCCCCCAGAGGAAGCGGAAGACGAGCCGGGCCAGAGGACGCCGCATGCTGGCCGGCATGGGATACACGTAGGCCAGGAAGAGGAGAGCCGGCAACAGCTCCACCTTCAGGACCAGGACCTTCCCCACGAATGTCAAAGTCCTGGCTTTCCACAGGGACAACTTCCGCCCGACTGCTTCCAGGCGCCTGGTCCAGTTGGCCGTGGCGCACTGGGCCGCCTCAAAGTGCACCCCCAAGATCCGCAAGGGTCCAGCACTGAGAGCCAACCCCCCTGGTACATCCGTCCTGTCTTTCAAGCGCCCAAAGTACTTCACGGAAGACTTGGTGAGGTTCAGCACCGCACCAGAGGCCCTCGTGAAATCCTGGAAGATTTCCAAGGCTCGGATCAGGCTAGCGTCGCTCCCCAGCAGCAGAGTGGTGTCGTCTGCGTACTGGGTCATCTTGACCCGTAGGCCCCCGCTACCTGGTACCAGTAACCCATCCACACCAGGGTCGGCCCGAATGGCCGCCGCCAGGGGCTCCATGTAAAGGATGAACAGCAGGGGTGAGAGCGGGCACCCCTGTCTGACCCCCGAGACCAAATCAAACCTCTGCCCCAAGTGCCCATTGATGGAAACGGTGCACCCCACGGCAGAGTACAGAGTACTAAGCCACCCGATGAAAACGTGCCCTAGACCTAGCCTCTCTAACACCCGGAACAGAAACCCCCTGTGGACCCTGTCAAAAGCCTTTGCCTGGTCGAGGCCGGCCACCATCAGAGGCAGCCCGCGGTCCTCGGCCCAGGCTATGGCGTCCCGGAGCAGCTGGAGATTCCAGCGCACGGACCGACCCCCGACCCCACAGGTCTGGTCCTCGTGCACGACGTATGGGAGTGCCGTGCGCAGACGGTCGGCCAAGACCTTGGCCAACAACTTATAGTCTGCGCACAGCATGGTCAATGGCCGCCAGTTCCCCAGATCCGTGCTGTCCCCACTCTTGTATAAGAGGGACAGCACCCCGACGGCCATCGACCCCCCCAGGGACGCCGTGCGGAGGACCGCGGTGAGGACCTTGAGGACCGCCGGCCCGACCACACCCCAGAACCTGAGGTAGAAGTCAGCCGGCAGTCCGTCGAGGCCCGGCACCTTCCGCCGGCCCATGCGCCGCAGGGCCCCCTCCAGCTCCTCCAAGGACAGCGGTGCCTCCATTGCTTCCGCCACAACTGGAGGCGCCCGCCGGGTCAACCCACTGAGGAAGACCTCGCCAAAACCTGCGTCTACCTCCCTGTCACTGAAAAACACACGGTAGTGGTCGGTGGCGACCTCCACCATACGGGCAGGCTCCGCTACTATGCGGCCCTGCGGGTCCTTCACCCCCGAAAACACTGACCTCCCCCTCGCCTCCCTGACCGAGGCGAAGAAAGAGGCCGAGCACGTCTCGTTCTGCTCCACGAACTTCTGACGCGCCCTCAGGAGGAAAGCGCGAGCACGACGCTCGTGGATGGCCCTCAGCAGGGCCCTGAGAGCGGCACAACGCTGCACGTCGGGGGACACTCCCTGGTTTCCCCAGGAGTGCTCCAGCTCCAGCTCTTTCTGCAGCGCCGCGGTCTCCGCCCTCTGGGCCCTCGCCTCCCTCCTGCAGTGCCCCTGGATAAAGTCCCGCAAGTGGGCCTTAGCAGTCTCCCACCACTCGACCACCCCTGCGAAGAGGGGCTTAAGGCCCACGAGGCCCTGAAAAAAGTGGCCCACGGAGTCGCAGAAGGCCTGCTCCTCCAGGACCCCCAGGTTCAGCCGCCAGTACCCCGGGCCAAAGACCGGCACCCGGGCCCGGACAGTCAGAAAGACCCCATCATGGTCGGAGAAGAAGACGGGGAGCACCCGCCCCGACACCGGACCCAAGGACCTCGGCAAGAAGACGTAATCTATACGCTTCTGGACCCCACGGGAATTACGCCACGTGGGACCGTCCAAACGCGGGGTAGCGCGCCCGCCCCCCAGGCCCCTACACTACCCTCACCCGTGCCCCCTAGCTCACAGTTAAAATCCCCCCCGACCACCAGCACCCTGTTGGTGGCACAATGGGGAGCCATGCTGGCCACCAGCTCCTCCATCTCTCCCCTCCCCTGAGGGCCGTACACACACATCACCCTCATCCTCAGGTCCCCCACAGTGATGTCCGCCCCCTCCCCTGCATGATCATGAAAGAACCCTCCACCCGGACCCCCCCCGACCCAAACAAAATCCCCACCCCAGACGAATGCACCCCACCCACGCTCCATACAGCCCCTCCCCTACCCCACTCCCGTGACAAATCCCGTGCGTCCCCCCGGTCCCTCAGATGCACCTCCTGCACAAAGCAAAAAGTACACCCCAAACCCCCCAAAAAAGAAAACACCCCCGCCCACTTAACCCTGTCCCTAAGCCCCCGGACATTAAAAGTGCCCACCGTGACTGCCATTAAACACCCAAACAATAAAAAAAAACAACACAACCCATAAAACCCTACAGACCATAGAGGTCCCCCTCGTCAGCCCCGTCTGATCCCTCCTCCTCCATAATGTCCGCCCAGGACGCCGGCATCGGGTTGGGGCCCCCCTCACCAGCCCCCTCCCTCTCCAACACCCCCCCCCTCCCCAGTGCCAACTCCACCGGGGTCCCGAGCAGCTCCTCCTCCGACTCCTCCACCACCTCCATCTCCCCTCCCTCCTCCCCCCCCCCCCGGACCTCCTCTGCGAGGCCCTCTGTGATGCCCTCCCGGTGCCCCGCACCTTCTTGGCCACCCCCTTGAAATAGGCCGGGGGGTGGCTGAACCCGTCCACGCCCTCCGGATCCTCCCCCAGCTGGATCTGGTATTGGCGCCGCCCGATCCAAAACCCGAACACATCTCTGACCTGGCGGGCCGCCGACACCACCGTCCCATATCGCCCCAGGCTGGCGAGAATCGCCTGCTCCGGGACGTGGGGGCTTAACATTGTCACGGTCACGACTCTGCTGGCCTGCCTGGCCAGGTCCACCACCTCATACAGGCTCAGGGGCTTCTGCTGCCCCAGAGCCCTGCACCTGGCCAGGACAGACGCAGCAATCGGCCCGGTCTTTAGTGTCAGGTCAAAGCCCCTCTCCGGCACATTGTCCTGTAGGCACAGGACCTCGGCCGGGGTGAGCCGCAGCAGGCCGATCACCACGCCCCTGGTGAAGTCGTCTCTCGGCAGCCGCTTCCCAGCCGGGTCCCGCCACGAAAACCGGATCGAATCCTTCATCCCCTGCTCCGGTCGTCGAGGCCTCCTGGCCCCGCCTCCGACCCCTCCGCCGGGCGCCCCGCCGCCACCGGGCACACCGCCGCCGCCGAGCGCCCCGCCTGGCGCTCCGCCGCCCACCGCCACTCCGCTCACCGGTGCGCCTCCGCCGCCCACCGCTCCGCCAGCCGCTCCCGCGACGCCGGTGCTCCCGACGCCGCCCGCCACGGCTCCTCCGGCGGTTCCAGGTGCGGGCGTCCCGCAGCCCCCTGGAGCCCCGTCGACCCTTCCGCCCTGGGTCCCGCTCGCCTCTCCTCTCTCCTCCGCCAGTGACCGTGCCTCGTACACCGCTTGACCCCGGTCACTGGTACCTCCGCTCGCGCCCTCCGACCCGCCACCGGCCATCACCGCCACCACCGCTCGCCGCCACACCGCTCGCCACCACCGCACCGCCACTCGCCGCCGCCATCGCTGCACCTCCGCTTTCAGCCACCGTCGCTTCTCTGTCGCTCGATCACGTCTCGATAAGAACAGATACTACACTTGATCTTAGCCAAAAGGCCGAGAAGCGATGACCGCATTATCGGACGCCCCCCGCGCGCGGACCCTCCGTGCACCAGCCGGGCCACTCGGTTGCCATGACAACCACCAGTCCAAGAACGGCCCAAACTACAGAAGCTGACAGCAAAGGCCAAAGGCCGCAGGGGAAGCAGGGACCGAAAGCTGAAAGCAAAGGCCGCAGGGGAAGCAGGGACCGAAAGCAAAGGCCAAAGGCCGCAGGGGAAGCAGGGACCGAAAGCTGAAAGCAAGGCCAAAGGCAACAGATTTGAAACAGCTACAGAAGAAGCAAAGACAAAAGACTTACCTGCACGCACGCACGCACCCAACCTAACCCTAACCCAACCTTACCCTGCTTTTGTCACATGTCCATCAGGCTCTGCCCTCCCTCGGGCAAAGCCTCCCAAAAATACCACGTTCCACTCGTCGGCGCTCCCCTCCACGGAAGTCTTTAGTAAAAGGCGAAAGGCTTGTGCGTGCTGAAGGGGAGCCAGAGTGCCGATTTGAAACGACCCAAACGGCCGCACTTTCTCCATTTAATTGATCACGTTTTCTCGATTAAGATCCGTGCGTGTTTATCGTATGCGCCTTCCAGCCAGTCGACTCTGTGTTGGTGTCGACTGACGTGGCGATAAAAAACTCATTCCGATTGCCTTCCTATTTTTCACCTCGGCCGCTGACTGTCAGCCAGCTCTCGCTAGCTCTCTCTCTCACTCACTCACAGCCCCCCTTTGAGGTCACTCACCTCACTTTTTTTTTTTATATCTTAAAGGGCGGGAAAACGCCACCGGGGCTCCGCGCACACCCCCTTTTTTGGACTGATCCGCTTTTTTGTTCCACTTTGTTTGGGCCCCCCCCTTTTAGGTTTTTTTGGGGCGAGGGTCAAAAAACCCGAGCCCTAACCTAAACCCCACTCCCTCCCCCAAACTTCAATCATTCAGTCATTCCCTCCCTCACTGCATTTTCTCTTTGACACGCTTAGAAAGAGTGCACCCTTCCCGGAGACGCTGCAATACCGGGGCGATGCGCGGAGCGGACGGAGCGAGCCCCTGTTCCGACTCCCTGTTGCAAAAATCTGTTTAATATGTTGTCCTCACATGGAGGACATATCAGATATTAAACTGATAAGAACAGATTTTTTTCTTTGGAAACTCTTTTTCTTTTTAAAATATACAGGAATATCAGTTGTAAAAATGTCATTAAAAAACGGACCCCCCTGTGCAACCGACGCAAGCAAGCACACCCTACAATTTCCCCAGAAATTGTACCCTCTCTAGTGGAATTAAGGTAGTGCCTCTACCGTCTTCTCCTCTTTTGTGGCTTTCTCTGCGGCGTGCTGGTCATGTATTCTCCTCATGATAGTTCGCCTCGCAGGTAGTTTGTAAGATGGGTCACCTGTGGCCGCCTGGAGAACAAGCTCGAGCCCATCATCTTCAACCACGGTGATGGGCCGGCAGCTGGTGGCAATCCACTGAGCGAGGAGATTTATTAGCTTAGCTGATAAAGCTGTGGTGACGGCACACCTCCTCTCACACCTCCCTCCCTCCCCCTCTCCCCCCTTCCTTGCTGTCTCATTCCCTCCCTCCGCCTCCCTGTCTCTCTCTACCCTCCCCCTCTCACTCCATTCCTGGCTTATTCTCTCCCTCACTCCATCTCCCTCTCTCTCTACCCTCCCATTCTCCCTCTCTCCTCAATCTCTCTCACTCCCCTCCCCCTCTCTTCCTGGGTTATTCTCTCCCTCCCTCCCTCTCTCACTCCCCTCCCCCTCTCTCCATCTCCCTTGCTCTCTTTACTCCAACCTGCCCCCCATCTGTCTCTCTTTCCCTCCCCCATTTCACCCCCTCTCCCTCTTCTCTTTCTCCTCTCCCCCCTCCCGTCTCTCGCTCTCCCCCCTTCCTCTCCCTGTCTCCCACTGTCTATGTCTTTTCGACCCTCTGACGGCATTTATTTATTAAGGCTTTTTTGACCCTGGCCTTCTCCACCGGTGTCCATCCCTCCAGACTTCCACAGCGCATGATGTAGGCTGCAAGAATAAAAGCACAAATTAAAGATAAATACCCCTTGCGTACTGTAACCATGGTGTGGAAAATCCTGACTTAATTGTTACCAGGGAACCGCTCCTTTTAGGGCTCAACGATTAATCACATTTGCAATAATATTGGGATATGTTAAAACATGGCAACGGCTGCGATTTGGTCACGTGACTCGCGAGAGCAAAGCAGTCTGCACTCTAACGCTTGTCCTTGACTTGTTGTACAATGGCCTCAGGCTCGACAGAACTTGACACTGCGGAAACTTAAGTCCCAAAAAAGGAAGAGTAAGTCAGCTGTGTGGGACTTTTTTTGGTTTAAAAAAACCCAGGCAAAATCGTTGCAGGGCGGAAGGTAATGTTTTCTCTCCCGTGTGTGTGTTTGAATGTTGGTCTGTATGCGTGTGAACAGGATTACGCAAAAACTACAAGCCCGATTTGAATGAAACTTGGTGAAGTGGTTTAGCATGGGCCAACATGATTCTGACCATGATTCGTCATTAGGCTCCTTAACGATCACTGCAAAAGAGCTGCAGTTTCTGTGCAGATAGGAGAACCTAGCAGAACAACCATCTCTCCAGCTCTCCATCGTAGCCAAAGCCCACCTGAGAGGTCACGACAGCTAGTCAGACTCGTTAGATCAGAGAGGTATATTAACATCGCATCGTTTGAGTATCGTAAAAGTCGAGACTTCAGGACCCCGGGTTCTGGACGGGATGGAGTGCTACAGAGATGACGTTCTATCAGAGTCTCCCATGTATGCACAGGAACACTGAAACTATAAAAGTAAAAGTGTCTCTTTTTAGTACAGGTTTACTGTGCAACACTAGTTCACTCCAATGTTAAAACTTCGCTATAAAAATACCACTCCAAGAACCAAAATAGTCAAAATAACAGACAGAATACACCATCGTAATTACAAACTCATGATTACTGGGATCAGATTGTTTTTCACCGCCGTAGGTTTTGTGTTTTGAAACACATCCAAGTGAATGTCAGAGACAGAAAGAACCTCCATCAACGGTCTTGACATAAACAGTCCACACAACAATAATTGCAATTGCAACTTTGTGTAATACTCACCACAAAAAATCAACCCGTGTCTGCCACTTTTATAACTTATGAGACTTTTGTTTGTCTATTTGGAGCAGGTTTTTATCGCAATTGTGTGAGATCAGCTGCCTGCTTGCCGGTAAACGGAGGGTCAAAAAAAAAAGGGGAAAATAAATAAATAAAAATATCTATAATCAGCATCCCTTATAGCTACACATCCCACACATATACAAACTCCTCTGAAAGTTTGGTTAAAAGTGGGCAGATAACACCATGACATTGGGGAGAGAAGATACATAAAAAAGGAAATTTGTTTCTTCAATTGTTTCTTCAAAAAAGTTATGGATCTTGGGGGAATTAATTCCCTGCACCAAAAAGGAAACCAAGCAAG
>JAMDYH010001460.1:42571-77805 GCA_023658055.1 Thaleichthys pacificus
ACCTTTGTCTCTGTGTACATTTCATCACTGTACATGTCTCTTTCTTCCCCTCTCTTGATCACTCTCTCTCTACTGTTGTCTACCCTCTTCCTTTCTTTTGTATTTACAACCTTAAAGAATCTTGCAACTGACAATGCTAGAGCACAATGAGATTATTGTTTATTTTGCATAACTTTGGGTATGTGATGAGGAAGTAGTAAGTAACATTGTCATACCTCCATCTTGAGATTCTTCATCTCAGCTTTCTTCTTGGTTCCAACCCGCTGGAGTTTCTCAACCCAGTTTGTCAAAGAAACATTTTTTGTTGAAGCTCTTTGATGTTTTTCCTCAAATCCTCCACCAGGTCTAGCTCCTTTATCTTCCTGCTGAATGAGACCCATTACAACATGGTCAATATCCTTGTAGTTCACTCTACATGTCAAGCAATCCTTCCTAATATTATGCATTATCATTTTGTACCATTTAGTGTGTGTGTCTTGTGAAGAGGACACTTACTGGTTCATTTGAGGACGCCCCCTTGTGGCTACAAGAAGTTGACAGGGAAGTCTGTCAGACGAGAAGGAAGAGATCTCGTCAGAGGAACTCTCAGAGTCACTGAGCCCCAGGGTGATGGTTCCAAGATAGAACCTCTCCCCTCTGCAGTAACATGGACACATCACAGGCAGCAGGTTATCAACTCACATTCAAACACGACAGACCGGACATCACATCACAGTTGTGTTTTAACCTCTTTCCATAATAGACAACACTGGCATTTAGTCTCTGTCCAGCCTTAAAACCATCATATCATCTAAACCCGAACTTCAACCCTAAACTTAGCCGTCATTTGGACGCCCGGATATTCCTACGATTCTGTTGAGGCAACCCTGTCTTACCGTATGTTCTTCAACATCCTCATGTCTGGGATCTGTCCAGGTGAGAGTGCTCTGAAGGAGGGGGGTTCATCAGCCCTGTGGAGAGAAACACACACATCCATCATGTGTTATTGTACACAGGTGACATGCAGATAGAGGTCTACACATCAACAGTCTATTGCACTCAATGTACAATTTGGAAGAACACATCATCCAAATGAACATTCTGTATTCTCGTAATAAATCAACTAAAACACATCAGACCTCCAAACCCTGACCTCACAACTACTAGGCTTGCAGCATTAACTCTATTTTAGTGCGGACTTACTTTCGACTCCCCCTCTTCCCAAAGAGAGCTTTGGGTAACTCCCCAGAGTAGAGAGCCACTTTCTCTCTGTTTCAACACACATACACACAACAACTTAGACAACATGATATCCATTATAGATTCATATTTCATCATAAATGGGCGGAGCTAGTTCAGGCATGGAACTCAGGCAGCACGCGCCATATCACCCATCGCCGTGTTCTCAGCCCATAGGCTTAGCTTGATAGGCGGCGCTATAAAGTCGCACACATGCACGCACACGCGTCCTCGATTACCTTTGTGTTCTGCGCTGCTGCCTCCCACCACCATCCCCTTCTCCCCCATGTGGTCTGTCTGTTCTCCCCGTGGGGGATTTAACTTGTTGCTCCCTGCCTCATGTCATGCATGCTACAGTGAAGGCAGGGAGCGCTTCCCCATGTACATCCATTCCACCAATGTTAAACCATTTGTCATGTGTATGAATAAATGGTGAAATCAATCACGTGAGTGTCTTGACTAAACTAGAAAAGATTGTTAAAGTCTAAAAACAGAAATAATCTAAAATAGTGTAACGCAGGGTAACTAATGGGTTAATGTTAAACGGATGTTAGTCTTAATTGACTGTGGAGATAACCTATCAGATTAAGATGGTTCGGTGGTTTGGGCCAATTAAATGACATCTAGATATTGAGGGTCGGTTTTAGAAAAGAGCGGGGAAAAACCCATAGGAGTAAAACCAGAGATTTCCTTGGAAGAGCTTGATGTGTGTTGAATATTGTGAAAGGAAAAAGAGAACGATTATAAAGAAAATCTAAGTGCTAAAACTAAGTAATAATAACCAAAATATTATTATTAGAGACTGAGCTTTTAGAGCCTGGAACCATCGGTAATTGGAAACGCCAGTTGCACATTTTTGACCGTCTTGGTAAGCTTCACTCGTTGAACTACGATGCTAGCATGAATATCACAATGCACGCACAAGTTGATGTTCGTTCTTTATTAAAATGTATTACAAGGTTTAGTTGTGAAATGTGGTAGGTCAGTTCAGACTGTTATAAGGGTCAAACTTCTAAAGAGCCTGCTCAAAGTAGGCACTAGCTTTTATTTTTTTATATCTCATGGAAACATGGCTTTGGCGCATAGCATTGCCGATATAATGTTGGTTAGCATAGGCATTGTGTTACAAGTTCCGCTCTGGCTAAAATGGTTAAAGGTTAACGTGATTTGTTATTTTGTTTGAAGGAAGACAAAATTAATAGTAAAATGTAAATTGATTTGTATACTCTGACCTTGCTACACATCTAGGTCAGGTTTTTTTGTTGGGATACGTTGAATTGGATGGCGAGCCAACCCACGAGGATAAAGCTGGAAGACTTGAAACCTTCAATTTGAGGACGAACTATTCTCTTCTTTCATATCGGACTGGTAACAGACTGATTCCAAAATCACCATTGGTGGTGATTTATTTTCTTTGGTGTAACCGAATTTAACTGGAACCAACATAGAATATTGTTTTTTATGTTTCTGTGTGATCCAATTTGTAATTACGGATGTTATTAGAGTCAAAGGGTGCACCCAGAAAATAATTGATTGTATTAATATCTGTGGGAGATTGTTCTATTAATGCATGTGAGACCGTTGCTTTGTCTTCAAGTAAAAAATAATAATACTTGTTGCAACTCAGTACTACTGCTACCTCTTGTCCGCATCTAATTTCTTCTGATCAATTGGCCTATTCTTCCCATTTAGTGTAGTTAACAACTTTGTTACAAGTGGCGAGCCAGCCAGGAGGTGGCACTGTACTACTGAGCACCAACAGTTAAAATTAAGATAAAAAGATCACTTTAAAAAAAAAATGGACATAGTTGAGGAAGAGGGTATTAAAATCCCAAACTCACTGATAGTCAGTGGTCTAACTCAAATGGATAAAGATGAGGAATTATTTGATGTTCTGAAAAAACATGGCTCTATTGCTAGATTGGTTTACATAAAAGACTCTAAATCAGAATTCTATCAAAATCTAATAATTGAGTTTACCACTGGAATAGCTTTAGAAGCCTTACAGTCACTGTTGCCTTATGAATATACACTGTCGAGTGATCCAAGTATCAAATATCTTGAGGGCCTTGTCAAACGTTTACACGCAACAAGTAGGGAAAAGTGGAAAAATGTATTTCGTCGTTCTGTTAATGACATCATTGGTGTGCGTGGCGCTAACTTGCCTCAGTCTGCGCTCATGAGTGCAACGGTTGGAAAATTGTATTTAATATCATTAAAAAAGGTTCAATGTGGTTGGTTAACAGTTAAAATTTGTTTACTGTCATACTTTTATTTTGTCGTGTTTATCCGCCACACATTGAAGACCGGTCCGTGAAAATATGTCTTACATGAAACCGGTCCGTGGCGCAAAAAAAGTTGGGGACCGCTGCTTTAGAGTTTCCTCTACATTGAAAACTGACATGTACTGCAATGTTTCAATGTTGTCCAGCAGTCTTACCCTCAACTCCTTAGTGAGGGAGATGGTGAAGGCTACACACCGCTTTCGGATATCCTCCTCAGGCGCAACGTGGAGCTCAGCTGCCTTCGACTCAAAAAGGTAACCAAGGTACGGTTTGGGACTGATGTATCCATCAATTGGCTGTTTGAGTACATCAATATTTGCCAGTGGATTCAGCACCCTGCTACTTACGGATTTTATCAGGCTAGTTAAGCTTTCAAGTAATTTAAGAGGATCTATCTGCTCTCCCTCAAAAGCCTTCATGGCCAACTGTACCTCACCCAGTACTGACTTCAAAAAAGTCAGATACAAAATGTTCTGAGGATCACTGTACATGGAGTGTAAAACCTCAGCCATGTAGCAGTGTTCACTGGACTTGGTGACTGCAAAATGCAGTTTAAGCGCGTCCCACTGATCTAAAATGCGCGAAACTGCAGGTTCGATGGAGAGCCAACGTGTGGCACACACCTTTGTTATTTGCAAGGGTTTCTCCCCACAATTGATGGTCTCATATATGGCCTTGTAGGCCTTGCTGCGCTTTGGTGACACTGAAAACCAGTTATAAGTCTCCCTTACCAAGTACTCCACACTACGGGGGATGGTGTCATTGGAAGCATGACTTACAGCAAGCTGCAGAGAGTGACACACACAGCGAATAAGGACAAGATCTTTGAGGCCATACTCTTCCTTCAGCACTTTATGGACCCCATTGTTAATCCCTGTCATAACAGAGGCATTGTCAGTCCCTATTCCCCAGGAGTTTGTTTTTTTCGAGGCAACACTTCTCCAGAAAAGCCACAACAGCTCTGGCTATAGATCTGGCATCTCCTCCCTCCAACTCAACAAGCCCCAGAAATGTTGACACAATTGTCTGTTTCTTGTCACTAAAGTACCTTATCACTACCCCCAGGTAGTTGGAAACGCTGATGTCTGTGGACTCATACAGAAGGAGGCTGAAATGCTGGTCACCCACATCTGCTACTAACTTAGAAAGTATGGTGCTAGAGCACCATTAATCATTTCTGTGCACTTTGTCCTGTGCATTTTAAAATTAGCAGCAGCAGTGGAGTCAGAGAAGGCAGCTTTACATGCTTCCCCAATGTGGTCACATGCTAACATGGAACAGTGTTCAGCAATAGCTAATGCCATGGTAGCTTCAGCCTTTTTTGCAATGTCATTTTTTTAAAATCATTAATGGCAGCTTGCTTTGAGTGGAAGTGTTGTAGGGCTTTGCCTTTTGAGTGTGTTTTTGAGTTGCCAAGTGCTTTTTAATGTCTGAAAGTTTGGCGTATAACTCAGCCTTGCAATACAGACAGTATGCCCGTGTATCATCCCCAATAAACAGCTTCAACCAGCCTTTAAACTCTTTATTTGATTCCCACTCCTTTCTGTATTTTTGTGAGTATAATTTTGACTTCAACGACATAGCTAGCTAGCAAGGGTTTCACGAAGAGGTGAGTAAGTGACTGAGGCTGTGTGAGGTAAAATGTGGTGATTTATTTCAGTGACAGTGAAGAAACGTTTACATTTATATTTATGTACAGTATTTATTTTGCTCTGTAAGCCAGGGCGGGAACAACGGTGCTTAAGCGCATGTGTGATTCATTTGCAGTCTGGATGTGGAGTGTGGGTCTGCTGCTGTCTGCTGCGTGAGGCTATTGTGAGACTGACCGCCTGTGGGTGCTTTGGGACGGCGGAGGAGGTCGCGGCAGCACCCGCTGATCGTTGAGGCGGTACTGCAAAACTATCCGTACTTTCACGTCAGAGTCTCCAAAACACCAGCAAGTCTCCAACAACACCGTAAAAAGTCGCTAGATTTGTCGCTAGTCGCTTTTGACAATAAAAGTCGCCAGGAGGGTTTGGAAAGTCACTAAGTTGGCAACACTGCCTGTACTAAAAAGAGACACTCTTACATACAGTGTTCCTGTGCATACATGGGAGACTCTGACAGAACGCCATCTCTGTAGCACTCCATCCAGTCCAGAACCCGGGGTCCTGAAGTCTCGACTTTTACGATACTCAAACGATGCAATGTTATTGCAATGTTATATGCTGCCTTCCTTGCTGAAGGTAGAAATTATTACCCTGTTGGATTGTTTACAAGCCAAGTGACAAGATTCTGAACCTATCATTAAAGAATTGTATCTTTTATTTTGATCAGGAAATGGCTGAGACCGATTTCCTCAGTGCCATAGAGAGAACGACAGTGGGGATCTGTCGTGAAAGACACTGCCAGCAGTGAACCCTCTGACGTCAGGATAGTCCCAGAGGGTGTGATGGTGCTTCAAGATCTTAAGTGCCTTTTTTTGTCTTGCATCCTCCCTATATATTTGTAGTTCTTTCTGTCTCTTTTGCTCCTCTTGTCTCTCTTTTTCTTGTTGACGTTCAATGTCGCTTAGTATTACATTCTCTTCAAGTCTTTCAATTTCCCTCTGAAGATCTTCTTTTTGTCTGGCATCCTCACTCTCTCTTTCTAGCTCTCTGTCTCTCCATCTCCTTCTCTCGTCTCTCCTGTTCTTGCTGTCTTTCAGTCTCATTGTGTCTTTCCATCTCTACAAGCCTTTCAACTTCCCTTTTCAATGCTTCTTTTTCTCTTGCATTCTCACCCTCTCTTTCTAGTTCTCTCTGTCTCTCCTTCTCTCGTCTCTCCTGTTCTTGCTGTCTTTCAGTCTCTTTCTGTCTCTCCATCTGTTCAAGTCTTTCAACTTCCCTTTTCAGTGCCTTTTTTTGTCTTGCATCCTCCCTATATATTTAGGATTCCTCCGTCAGGAGGAAACCTATTGGAATTGTTGGTATTATTATTAGGATTCCTCCGTCAGGAGGAAACCTATTGGAATTGTTGGTATTATTATTATTATTATTCTTGTAATTTATCTCATGAACACATTGGTAAAAAGTTTTGAAATTTGGCATATTGATACAACATGCCACAAATACCGCCCAAACACAGACTGGCCCACATCAGACAATAGGGGGCGCCACAGGCCACGCCCAAATGTCCACTTTTCAAAGTGATGGCATTTCCACCCCATTGCTCCAATTCTTCTGAAACTTGTTGTGCATGCCTCATTTTTCACGAGGAACAAAAAAGCCTCAAGGACCCATAAGGTCCACCATGATGGGTTTTCCTGTACAGTGATAATTTGGGAAAACCTTCAAAATCCCTCTTCTCTTAAACCAAAATTCAAATTGACTTGGAATTTTGTACAGATATGTGTCATTGATGTATTTAAAAACGTTACTTAAGACAGTTGAATCAAAAACAAAATGGCTGAAAGGGGTGTATTTATGTAAATGTCCACATTGCCTCAATATGTTTGTGTCACTAAATCAAATGTCATTTTGAATGATGGTTTTTCAAAACTAATAGGCTTTAAGGTGACACCCCCTGAAGTACCCTGCAAAGTTTCACCTTGATATGTGAAAATATGACTTAATTACAGCTGTTTGAGCTTGGACCAAATCTGACAATGCTTGCCTTATTTTATTATCCAGTTACTGAACATGGCAAAGTCCAGATCTGAGAATGGCTCAATTGGATGAGATGTTGTGCTGGTAAACGTAGGGTTGTAGGTTCAAAACCAGTCAAAGGCAAAAAAAAATGTTTTTGGACAGAACGGTTTCTAGTCTTCCGGTCTATCCTCCGGTTGTAAAACATAGCAATGAGTGTTTATTTGAGCCCATAACAACACTCCGATCATCTGTTTAGCGAGACTGTGTAAACCACTGCAAAACAACACAGGTTTACCACAGTAGCTAGCTACTTGGAGTCTATGCATGGTAGTGTCAGATTCACAACTGAGTTAGCTTTAATGAAGTATATTGATTGTTCAGGTGGATTCCTTGCCTGTTGCACAAATTCATTTCAGTAACCTAAACCAGGACAAATCGCCACTGATGCTAGGCATGATTTGAAATTCCCTTCCATGACAAGTTATGGCACCCCAAACAACCTTTTTAAAGCACTACGAGTAAGCTATTATTTACAGCAGCAACCCAGTCATCCCGTTGTCCCAAATAGAACTAAATTACAGCTGTTTGAACTTTAACCAAATCTGACAATGCTTGCCATTGGAGAAACATCTCATTTTGTTATCCAGTTACTGAACATTGGGAAGTCAAGATCTGAGAATGGCTCAATTGGATAATATGTTGTGCTGGTAAACGAAGGGTTGTAGGTTCAAAACCAGTCAGCGGCAATTTTTTTATTTTTTTGACAGAACGGTTTCTAGTCTTCCGGTCAATCCTCTGGTTGTAAAACATAGCATAGTGTTTATTTGAGCCCATTACAACACTCCAATCATCTGTTTAGTGAGACTGTAAACCACTGCAAAACAAGCCAGGTTCACCACCGTAGCTAGCTACTTGTAGTCTACGTAGGCATAGTGTCATATTTACCAAGTTAGCTCGAATGAAGTATATTGATTGTTCAGGTGGATCCCTTGCCTGCCGCAAATTCATTTAAGTTACCTAAGCCAGAACACATCGCCACTGATGCTAGTATTGGAAATTCCCTTCCAAACAACTTTTTTAAAGCACTACGAGTAAGCTATTCTTTACAGCAGCAACCCAGTCATCCCGTTGTCCCGTTTTTATGTCCCATATATAACTAGGACTAAATTACAACAGTTTTAAACCACCTCCCGGAAATGAGTCTGCAGGTTGGCATGTCTGTGAATGGCTTAGTAGGATGAGACGCAGGGCTGCTATGTGAAGGGTTGTGGGTTTGAATATAGTCAGAGCCCTAAACTTTTTCTTTTTTTTCTGACAGAAATTAGTTTCAAGTCTTTTGGTTAATCCCAGTGTAACTATCTGTCAATTTTACAACATTTTGCCATCTTGAAGGAGGAATCCGCCATTGCTGCTTGCAGCTATATTTAGGATTCCTCCGTCAGGAGGAACCCTATTGGAATTGTTGGTATTATTATTATTATTATTCTTGTAATTTATCTCATGAACACATTGGTAAAAAGTTTTGAAATTTGGCATATTGATACAACATGCCACAAATACCGCCCAAACACAGACTGGCCCACATCAGACAATAGGGGGCGCCACAGGCCACGCCCAAATGTCCACTTTTCAAAGTGATGGCATTTCCACCCCATTGCTCCAATTCTTCTGAAACTTGTTGTGCATGCCTCGCTTTTCACGAGGAACAAAAAAGCCTCAAGGACCCATAAGGTCCACCATGATGGATTTTCCTGTACAGTGATAATTTGGGAAAACCTTCAAAATCCCTCTTCTCTTAAACCAAAATTCAAATTGACTTGGAATTTTGTACAGATATGTATCATTGATGTATTTAAAAACGTTACTTAAGACAGTTGAATCAAAAACAAAATGGCTGAAAGGGGTGTATTTATGTAAATGTCCACATTGCCTCAATATGTTTGTGTCACTAAATCAAATGTCATTTTGAATGATGGTTTTTCAAACCTAATAGGCTTTAAGGTGACCCCCCCTGCAGTACCCTGCAAAGTTTCACCTTGATATGTGAAAATATGACTTAATTACAGCTGTTTGAGCTTGGACCAAATCTGACAATGCTTGCCTTATTTTATTATCCAGTTACTGAACATGGCAAAGTCCAGATCTGAGAATGGCTCAATTGGATGAGATGTTGTGCTGGTAAACGTAGGGTTGTAGGTTCAAAACCAGTCAAAGGCAAAAAAAATCTTTTTTGGACAGAACGGTTTCTAGTCTTCCGGTCTATCCTCCGGTTGTAAAACATAGCAATGAGTGTTTATTTGAGCCCATAACAACACTCCGATCATCTGTTTAGCGAGACTGTGTAAACCACTGCAAAACAACACAGGTTTACCACAGTAGCTAGCTACTTGGAGTCTATGCATGGTAGTGTCAGATTCACAACTGAGTTAGCTTTAATGAAGTATATTGATTGTTCAGGTGGATTCCTTGCCTGTTGCACAAATTCATTTCAGTAACCTAAACCAGGACAAATCGCCACTGATGCTAGGCATGATTTGAAATTCCCTTCCATGACAAGTTATGGCACCCCAAACAACATTTTTAAAGCACTACGAGTAAGCTATTATTTACAGCAGCAACCCAGTCATCCCGTTGTCCCAAATATAACTAAATTACAGCTGTTTGAACTTTAACCAAATCTGACAATGCTTGCCATTGGAGAAACGTCTCATTTTGTTATCCAGTTACTGAACATTGGGAAGTCAAGATCTGAGAATGGCTCAATTGGATAATATGTTGTGCTGGTAAACGAAGGGTTGTAGGTTCAAAACCAGTGAACGGCAATTTTTTTTATTTTTTTTGACAGAACGGTTTCTAGTCTTCCGGTCAATCCTCCGGTTGTAAAACATAGCATAGTGTTTATTTGAGCCCATTACAACACTCCAATCATCTGTTTAGTGAGACTGTAAACCACTGCAAAACAAGCCAGGTTCACCACCGTAGCTAGCTACTTGTAGTCTACGTAGGCATAGTGTCATATTTACCAAGTTAGCTCGAATGAAGTATATTGATTGTTCAGGTGGATCCCTTGCCTGCCGCAAATTCATTTAAGTTACCTAAGCCAGAACACATCGCCACTGATGCTAGGATTGGAAATTCCCTTCCAAACAACTTTTTTAAAGCACTACGAGTAAGCTATTCTTTACAGCAGCAACCCAGTCATCCCGTTGTCCCGTTTTTATGTCCCATATATAAATAGGACTAAATTACAACAGTTTTAAACCACCTCCCGGAAATGAGTCTGCAGGTTGGCATGTCTGTGAATGGCTTAGTAGGATGAGACGCAGGGCTGCTATGTGAAGGGTTGTGGGTTCTAATATAGTCAGAGCCCTAAACCTTTTCTTTTTTTTCTGACAGAAATTAGTTTCAAGTCTTTTGGTTAATCCCAGTGTAACTATCTGTCAATTTTACAACATTTTGCCATCTTGAAGGAGGAATCCGCCATTGCTGCTTGCAGCTATATTTGTAGTTCTTTCTGTCTCTTTTCCTCCTCCTCTTGTCTCTCTTGTTCTTGTTGACGTTCAATGTCGCTTTGTTTTACATTCTCTTCAAGTCTTTCAATTTCCCTCTGAAGATCCTCTTTTTGTCTTGCTGCCTCACTCTCTCTTTCTAGTTCTCTCTGTCTCTCCCTCTCCTTCTCTCGTCTCTCCATCTCTTCAAGTCTTTCAACTTCCCTTTTCAGTGCTTCTTTAGTAGTGCTTACTGGTACATCCACGTTTTTCTTGGTTATTTCAGCACATTTCATCTCTGACTTGTTAACTCCATCTGAGAGGTACTTCTCCAGTTCATCGTAACATGGCTCTAAATGATCAAACCGTAGACATTTCAGTTCATCGTCCAGCTTCTTCCTCAGCTCATTGTGCAGTTTAGCTTTGTCCATATTCTGAAACACATACCACAGAACCATCTGAGTTTCTCCTCAAGATAAGACTAATTTACAGACAACACAAGGACACCTTCATTAATGGTGACACCATCTCTGCGTTGTTATCTTTGGATGTCTGTATGAGGGACAGGATCCCTGTGGCACTTGTAAAATACTGTGAGGCCACTCTGTTTGTGTGACTGTGGTTAAACCTTCTCAGCACATCTCTCAGCAGTTGTATCTCTTCAGTTTTTCCCCCCCAAAGAAATAAAGAAAGAAAATACATAGTGTAGTGTCAGCTATAATGACTACATTGACATGTGAATCTGCTCTGTTTGTGCTCACTTCAAGAAATACACAAACTCCCTTTATGGGTGTTGATGAACAGCACACACTCCTCTAATGAAAAAAAAAAGAGACAACTACTAAAACTGATGATGCTCTACCTGTGTCCTCCTGTTTCAGATATGGCTCCTTTGAGCAGAACTCCTGTGAACTTACAGTAAACACTGAAATGCTTTGCATGTAATATTTCTGGGGGAAAAAATCACAATAGGTCAATCAGCCAGCTGTATGATCAGAAAAATCTATCACAAACACCTCCTGGGTGAGAGAAATACCTGGAGTTGTTTTTCAAAGGCTTGTTTCACCCGATTCTTGGCCTTGTTATTCCTGTGCTGTATGCACTTAAGCTTTTTCTCTGACTCCTGGGAAATGGGGAGAATAATAAATCACTTTGTATTTCATCTGGCATAGATAGTTCACTTACATTGTCCGCTGTGATTTGTAGCTCTTCATTGTTCAGTCTAAGGGATGTGAAAATCAAATATGTAATTTTTGTAGTTTTCTGCATACTGTTTCAAACCTAATAACATAATAAACAAACTAATAGTACACTGAACACACTCTTTAGTACTGCATACACTTACATACACAAAATCGAGGATAAAAAAAAGACTGACCTTAATGATCTCATGTAAGACTGGGGATCAATATGATCAGTTTTGGTGCAAATGAAAGTGATGCCAGTGCATGCTCCTCCCTGTACCATATCTGTCATGCTTCAACTTCCATTTTCAGTGCCTTTTTTTGTCTTGCATCCTCCCTATATATTTGTAGTTCTTTCTGTCTCTTTTCCTCCTCCTCTTGTCTCTCTTTTTCTTGTTGACGTTCAATGTCGCTTAGTATTACATTCTCTTCAAGTCTTTCAATTTCCCTCTGAAGATCTTCTTTTTGTCTGGCATCCTCACTCTCTCTTTCTAGCTCTCTGTCTCTCCATCTCCTTCTCTCGTCTCTCCTGTTCTTGCTGTCTTTCAGTCTCATTGTGTCTTTCCATCTCTACAAGCCTTTCAACTTCCCTTTTCAATGCTTCTTTTTCTCTTGCATTCTCACCCTCTCTTTCTAGTTCTCTCTGTCTCTCCTTCTCTCGTCTCTCCTGTTCTTGCTGTCTTTCAGTCTCTTTCTGTCTCTCCATCTGTTCAAGTCTTTCAACTTCCCTTTTCAGTGCCTTTTTTTGTCTTGCATCCTCCCTATATATTTGTAGTTCTTTCTGTCTCTTTTCCTCCTCCTCTTGTCTCTCTTGTTCTTGTTGACGTTCAATGTCGCTTTGTTTTACATTCTCTTCAAGTCTTTCAATTTCCCTCTGAAGATCCTCTTTTTGTCTTGCTGCCTCACTCTCTCTTTCTAGTTCTCTCTGTCTCTCCCTCTCCTTCTCTCGTCTCTCCATCTCTTCAAGTCTTTCAACTTCCCTTTTCAGTGCTTCTTTAGTAGTGCTTACTGGTACATCCACGTTTTTCTTGGTTATTTCAGCACATTTCATCTCTGACTTGTTAACTCCATCTGAGAGGTACTTCTCCAGTTCATCGTAACATGGCTCTAAATGATCAAACCGTAGACATTTCAGTTCATCGTCCAGCTTCTTCCTCAGCTCATTGTGCAGTTTAGCTTTGTCCATATTCTGAAACACATACCACAGAACCATCTGAGTTTCTCCTCAAGATAAGACTAATTTACAGACAACACAAGGACACCTTCATTAATGGTGACACCATCTCTGCGTTGTTATCTTTGGATGTCTGTATGAGGGACAGGATCCCTGTGGCACTTGTAAAATACTGTGAGGCCACTCTGTTTGTGTGACTGTGGTTAAACCTTCTCAGCACATCTCTCAGCAGTTGTATCTCTTCAGTTTTTTCCCCCCAAAGAAATAAAGAAAGAAAATACATAGTGTAGTGTCAGCTATAATGACTACATTGACATGTGAATCTGCTCTGTTTGTGCTCACTTCAAGAAATACACAAACTCCCTTTATGGGTGTTGATGAACAGCACACACTCCTCTAATGGAAAAAAAAAAGAGACAACTACTAAAACTGATGATGCTCTACCTGTGTCCTCCTGTTTCAGATATGGCTCCTTTGAGCAGAACTCCTGTGAACTTACAGTAAACACTGAAATGCTTTGCATGTAATATTTCTGGGGGGAAAAATCACAATAGGTCAATCAGCCAGCTGTATGATCAGAAAAATCTATCACAAACACCTCCTGGGTGAGAGAAATACCTGGAGTTGTTTTTCAAAGGCTTGTTTCACCCGATTCTTGGCCTTGTTATTCCTGTGCTGTATGCATTTAAGCTTTTTCTCTGACTCCTGGGAAATGGGGAGAATAATAAATCACTTTGTATTTCATCTGGCATAGATAGATCATCTAATGAAGTGGTGTCGGTTTGTATCCATTGTTCACTTACATTGTCCGCTGTGATTTGTAGCTCTTCATTGTTCAGTCTAAGGGATGTGAAAATCAAATATGTAATTTTTGTAGTTTTCTGCATACTGTTTCAAACCTAATAACATAATAAACAAACTAATAGTACACTGAACACACTCTTTAGTACTGCATACACTTACATACACAAAATCGAGGATAAAAAAAAGACTGACCTTAATGATCTCATGTAAGACTGGGGATCAATATGATCAGTTTTGGTGCAAATGAAAGTGATGCCAGTGCATGCTCCTCCCTGTACCATATCTGTCATGCTTCAACTTCCATTTTCAGTGCCTTTTTTTGTCTTGCATCCTCCCTATATATTTGTAGTTCTTTCTGTCTCTTTTCCTCCTCCTCTTGTCTCTCTTTTTCTTGTTGACGTTCAATGTCGCTTAGTATTACATTCTCTTCAAGTCTTTCAATTTCCCTCTGAAGATCTTCTTTTTGTCTGGCATCCTCACTCTCTCTTTCTAGCTCTCTGTCTCTCCATCTCCTTCTCTCGTCTCTCCTGTTCTTGCTGTCTTTCAGTCTCATTGTGTCTTTCCATCTCTACAAGCCTTTCAACTTCCCTTTTCAATGCTTCTTTTTCTCTTGCATTCTCACCCTCTCTTTCTAGTTCTCTCTGTCTCTCCTTCTCTCGTCTCTCCTGTTCTTGCTGTCTTTCAGTCTCTT
The DNA here is from genome assembly GCA_023658055.1 of Thaleichthys pacificus. Classification (NCBI taxonomy): domain Eukaryota; kingdom Metazoa; phylum Chordata; class Actinopteri; order Osmeriformes; family Osmeridae; genus Thaleichthys; species Thaleichthys pacificus. The sequence continues at coordinate 57,024 of JAMDYH010001460.1, forward strand.
TCTGTCTCTCCATCTGTTCAAGTCTTTCAACTTCCCTTTTCAGTGCCTTTTTTTGTCTTGCATCCTCCCTATATATTTGTAGTTCTTTCTGTCTCTTTTCCTCCTCCTCTTGTCTCTCTTGTTCTTGTTGACGTTCAATGTCGCTTTGTTTTACATTCTCTTCAAGTCTTTCAATTTCCCTCTGAAGATCCTCTTTTTGTCTTGCTGCCTCACTCTCTCTTTCTAGTTCTCTCTGTCTCTCCCTCTCCTTCTCTCGTCTCTCCATCTCTTCAAGTCTTTCAACTTCCCTTTTCAGTGCTTCTTTAGTAGTGCTTACTGGTACATCCACGTTTTTCTTGGTTATTTCAGCACATTTCATCTCTGACTTGTTAACTCCATCTGAGAGGTACTTCTCCAGTTCATCGTAACATGGCTCTAAATGATCAAACCGTAGACATTTCAGTTCATCGTCCAGCTTCTTCCTCAGCTCATTGTGCAGTTTAGCTTTGTCCATATTCTGAAACACATACCACAGAACCATCTGAGTTTCTCCTCAAGATAAGACTAATTTACAGACAACACAAGGACACCTTCATTAATGGTGACACCATCTCTGCGTTGTTATCTTTGGATGTCTGTATGAGGGACAGGATCCCTGTGGCACTTGTAAAATACTGTGAGGCCACTCTGTTTGTGTGACTGTGGTTAAACCTTCTCAGCACATCTCTCAGCAGTTGTATCTCTTCAGTTTTTTCCCCCCAAAGAAATAAAGAAAGAAAATACATAGTGTAGTGTCAGCTATAATGACTACATTGACATGTGAATCTGCTCTGTTTGTGCTCACTTCAAGAAATACACAAACTCCCTTTATGGGTGTTGATGAACAGCACACACTCCTCTAATGGAAAAAAAAAAGAGACAACTACTAAAACTGATGATGCTCTACCTGTGTCCTCCTGTTTCAGATATGGCTCCTTTGAGCAGAACTCCTGTGAACTTACAGTAAACACTGAAATGCTTTGCATGTAATATTTCTGGGGGGAAAAATCACAATAGGTCAATCAGCCAGCTGTATGATCAGAAAAATCTATCACAAACACCTCCTGGGTGAGAGAAATACCTGGAGTTGTTTTTCAAAGGCTTGTTTCACCCGATTCTTGGCCTTGTTATTCCTGGGCTGTATGCATTTAAGCTTTTTCTCTGACTCCTGGGAAATGGGGAGAATAATAAATCACTTTGTATTTCATCTGGCATAGATAGATCATCTAATGAAGTGGTGTCGGTTTGTATCCATTGTTCACTTACATTGTCCGCTGTGATTTGTAGCTCTTCATTGTTCAGTCTAAGGGATGTGAAAATCAAATATGTAATTTTTGTAGTTTTCTGCATACTGTTTCAAACCTAATAACATAATAAACAAACTAATAGTACACTGAACACACTCTTTAGTACTGCATACACTTACATACACAAAATCGAGGATAAAAAAAAGACTGACCTTAATGATCTCATGTAAGACTGGGGATCAATATGATCAGTTTTGGTGCAAATGAAAGTGATGCCAGTGCATGCTCCTCCCTGTACCATATCTGTCATGCTTCAACTTCCATTTTCAGTGCCTTTTTTTGTCTTGCATCCTCCCTATATATTTGTAGTTCTTTCTGTCTCTTTTCCTCCTCCTCTTGTCTCTCTTTTTCTTGTTGACGTTCAATGTCGCTTAGTATTACATTCTCTTCAAGTCTTTCAATTTCCCTCTGAAGATCTTCTTTTTGTCTGGCATCCTCACTCTCTCTTTCTAGCTCTCTGTCTCTCCATCTCCTTCTCTCGTCTCTCCTGTTCTTGCTGTCTTTCAGTCTCATTGTGTCTTTCCATCTCTACAAGCCTTTCAACTTCCCTTTTCAATGCTTCTTTTTCTCTTGCATTCTCACCCTCTCTTTCTAGTTCTCTCTGTCTCTCCTTCTCTCGTCTCTCCTGTTCTTGCTGTCTTTCAGTCTCTTTCTGTCTCTCCATCTGTTCAAGTCTTTCAACTTCCCTTTTCAGTGCCTTTTTTTGTCTTGCATCCTCCCTATATATTTGTAGTTCTTTCTGTCTCTTTTCCTCCTCCTCTTGTCTCTCTTGTTCTTGTTGACGTTCAATGTCGCTTTGTTTTACATTCTCTTCAAGTCTTTCAATTTCCCTCTGAAGATCCTCTTTTTGTCTTGCTGCCTCACTCTCTCTTTCTAGTTCTCTCTGTCTCTCCCTCTCCTTCTCTCGTCTCTCCATCTCTTCAAGTCTTTCAACTTCCCTTTTCAGTGCTTCTTTAGTAGTGCTTACTGGTACATCCACGTTTTTCTTGGTTATTTCAGCACATTTCATCTCTGACTTGTTAACTCCATCTGAGAGGTACTTCTCCAGTTCATCGTAACATGGCTCTAAATGATCAAACCGTAGACATTTCAGTTCATCGTCCAGCTTCTTCCTCAGCTCATTGTGCAGTTTAGCTTTGTCCATATTCTGAAACACATACCACAGAACCATCTGAGTTTCTCCTCAAGATAAGACTAATTTACAGACAACACAAGGACACCTTCATTAATGGTGACACCATCTCTGCGTTGTTATCTTTGGATGTCTGTATGAGGGACAGGATCCCTGTGGCACTTGTAAAATACTGTGAGGCCACTCTGTTTGTGTGACTGTGGTTAAACCTTCTCAGCACATCTCTCAGCAGTTGTATCTCTTCAGTTTTTTCCCCCCAAAGAAATAAAGAAAGAAAATACATAGTGTAGTGTCAGCTATAATGACTACATTGACATGTGAATCTGCTCTGTTTGTGCTCACTTCAAGAAATACACAAACTCCCTTTATGGGTGTTGATGAACAGCACACACTCCTCTAATGGAAAAAAAAAAGAGACAACTACTAAAACTGATGATGCTCTACCTGTGTCCTCCTGTTTCAGATATGGCTCCTTTGAGCAGAACTCCTGTGAACTTACAGTAAACACTGAAATGCTTTGCATGTAATATTTCTGGGGGGAAAAATCACAATAGGTCAATCAGCCAGCTGTATGATCAGAAAAATCTATCACAAACACCTCCTGGGTGAGAGAAATACCTGGAGTTGTTTTTCAAAGGCTTGTTTCACCCGATTCTTGGCCTTGTTATTCCTGGGCTGTATGCATTTAAGCTTTTTCTCTGACTCCTGGGAAATGGGGAGAATAATAAATCACTTTGTATTTCATCTGGCATAGATAGATCATCTAATGAAGTGGTGTCGGTTTGTATCCATTGTTCACTTACATTGTCCGCTGTGATTTGTAGCTCTTCATTGTTCAGTCTAAGGGATGTGAAAATCAAATATGTAATTTTTGTAGTTTTCTGCATACTGTTTCAAACCTAATAACATAATAAACAAACTAATAGTACACTGAACACACTCTTTAGTACTGCATACACTTACATACACAAAATCGAGGATAAAAAAAAGACTGACCTTAATGATCTCATGTAAGACTGGGGATCAATATGATCAGTTTTGGTGCAAATGAAAGTGATGCCAGTGCATGCCCCTCCCTGTACCATATCTGTCATGCTTCAACTTCCCTTTTCAGTGCCTTTTTTTGTCTTGCATCCTCCCTATATATTTGCAGTTCTTTCTGTCTCTTTTCCTCCTCCTCTTGTCTCTCTTGTTCTTGTTGACGTTCAATGTCGCTTTGTTTTACATTCTCTTCAAGTCTTTCAATTTCCCTCTGAAGATCCTCATTTTGTCTTGCTGCCTCACTCTCTCTTTCTAGTTCTCTCTGTCTCTCCCTCTCCTTCTCTCGTCTCTCCATCTCTTCAAGTCTTTCAACTTGCCTTTTCAGTGCTTCTTTTTCTCTTGCACCCTCCATCTCCTGTTTGGCCTTTCTGTCAATTTTCTTCTGTCTTTCAAGTTCCTTCTGATGATCTTGTTTTTGTCTTGCATCCTCCCCCGCTATGGCAAGCACCACCACATGCTGCTTCTCTGAGTGTCTGCACCTGCATGCATAAAATGTCAATGAAACAGTATACACAAGGTGGCCTATGCTGTCCTCTATAAACATTGAACAAAAACTGAATAGGGACACCTATGTGTCCCCATGGTAACTCTTGTGTGTCTCTGTGATCCGATAGTAACTTTTTATTGTGTTTACGACCTTAAAGAATCTTGCAACTGACCATGCTAGAACACAATAATACCATTGTTTTGGAGCATAACTTTGGGTATGTGCTGAGGAAGTAGTAAGTAACATTGTCATACCTCCATCTTGAGATTCTTTATCTCAGCTTTCTTCTTGGTTCCAACCCGCTGGAGTTTCTCAACCCAGTTTGTCAAAGAAACATTTTTTGTTGAAGCTCTTTGATGTTTTTCCTCAAATCCTCCACCAGGTCTAGCTCCTTTATCTTCCCGCTGAATGAGACCCATTACAACATGGTCAATATCCTTGTAGTTCACTCTACATGTCAAGCAATCCTTCCTAATATTTCTTATGCATTATCATTTTGTACCATTTAGTGTGTGTGTCTTGTGAAGAGGACACTTACTGGTTCATTTGAGGACACCCCCTTGTGGCTACAGGAAGTTGACAGGGAAGTCTGTCAGACGAGAAGGAAGAGATCTCGTCAGAGGAACTCTCAGAGTCACTGAGCCCCAGGGTGATGGTTCCAAGATAGAACCTCTCCCCTCTGCAGTAACATGGACACATCACAGGCAGCAGGTTATCAACTCACATTCAAACACGACAGACCGGACATCACATCACAGTTGTGTTTTAACCTCTTTCCAAACACTGGCATTTAGTCTCTGTCCTGCCTTAAAACCATCATATCATCTAAACCCGAACTTCAACCCTAAACTTAGCCGTCATTTGGACGCCCGGATATTCCTACGATTCTGTTGAGGCAACCCTGTCTTACCGTATGTTCTTCAACATCCTCATGTCTGGGATCTGTCCAGGTGAGAGTGCTCTGAAGGAGGGGGGTTCATCAGCCCTGTGGAGAGAAACACACACATCCATCATGTGTTATTGTACACAGGTGACATGCAGATAGAGGTCTACACATCAACAGTCTATTGCACTCAATGTACAATTTGGAAGAACACATCATCCAAATGAACATTCTGTATTCTCGTAATAAATCAACTAAAACACATCAGACCTCCAAACCCTGACCTCACAACTACTAGGCTTGCAGCATTAACTCTATTTTAGTGCGGACTTACTTTCGACTCCCCCTCTTCCCAAAGAGAGCTTTGGGTAACTCCCCAGAGTAGAGAGCCACTTTCTCTCTGTTTCAACACACATACACACAACAACTTAGACAACATGATATCCATTGTAGATTCATATTTCATCATAAATGGGCGGAGCTAGTTCAGGCATGGAACTCGGGCAGCACGTGCCATATCACCCATCGCCGTGTTCTCAGCCCATAGGCTTAGCTTGATAGGCGGCGCTATAAAGTCGCACACATGCACGCACACGCGTCCTCGATTACCTTTGTGTTCTGCGCTGCTGCCTCCCACCACCATCCCCTTCTCCCCCATGTGGTCTGTCTGTTCTCCCCGTGGGGGATTTAACTTGTTGCTCCCTGCCTCATGTCATGCATGCTACAGTGAAGGCAGGGAGCGCTTCCCCATGTACATCCATTCCGCCAATGTTAAACCATTTGTCATGTGTATGAATAAATGGTGAAATCAATCACGTGAGTGTCTTGACTAAACTAGAAAAGATTGTTAAAGTCTAAAAACAGAAATAATCTAAAATAGTGTAACGCAGGGTAACTAATGGGTTAATGTTAAACGGATGTTAGTCTTAATTGACTGTGGAGATAACCTATCAGATTAAGATGGTTCGGTGGTTTGGGCCAATTAAATGACATCTAGATATTGAGGGTCGGTTTTAGAAAAGAGCGGGGAAAAACCCATAGGAGTAAAACCAGAGATTTCCTTGGAAGAGCTTGATGTGTGTTGAATATTGTGAAAGGAAAAAGAGAACGATTATAAAGAAAATCTAAGTGCTAAAACTAGTGATGGGCAAATCGAGGCTTTTCGAAACACCGATACAATTGAAACATTGGAGTCGGGGCCTTTGAAACGCTCGAAACCTTTACTCAACAGCGACATCTGCTGACAGCTATGAGTATACCATAACTAACAGTCTTATAGGTAATTCCACATTGTGATCTAAAGGATCCTTGTGGTTGAACGGAATTATTGCCGCCCTGCAATGCAGATGGCATGGTATTGAATACGGCAGCGATGGCTTTCATCTAACAATACATTTAAGCCCAAATATGATTTTCGAACTGTATGAGACAATAAACACAGTATAAAGTTGTTTCATATATATATATTAGCGAAATTCTGTTTGTTTATTTGTCTGTTTGTGTGCTGTTGTGTGTACAGCACACAAACAGACAAATACACAAACAGGATTTCGCTAATGGCACACAAGTAACTAACTTTCTCTGACGTTCTCTAACTGTCTCTGACGTTCTCTAACTGTCTCAAACGCTCACAAATCTCTCAACCAAGGTCTCACGCATTCAAAATCTTGGCTTTGCCGCCTTGTTTTATACCCCGACACGTCAGTCTTTTGGCAAGTACGAGACAGGTTTCGTTCAAGATCACGTCACAAAACGTTTCGAAACACTTTGACACGTGACCGGAAGTGTGTTTAAAACCTGTCTCGAAACGTTGTTCCGATGCAGTGAGTGTTGAATGTGTCGGGACAGTATCGACACCGCAGTACCGAGCGGACCATCACTACCAATAGCTATGGGATGCTTTGCATTCAGGTGATATTTCAGACTGGAAGAACTCCGACAATAAACCAATTCTGCATTGCACAAGGTGCAAACAACCTTAGTTTTGTCCAGGTTTCCATTGGGAAGCTTCTTAAAAATAAATTTTCCATTAAGCAAACCCGACGGCTTAACGCTAGCTGCATCCATTTTAGCAGGTCACGTTTGATGTGGTAATTTCATACACACAGGTTCGAAGACTCGTTCTCGCCCCCTACAGTGCAATTCGGCTAGGTATACATCCGCGCTAAAATATCAAGGTGAAAGTCATCATAGCTTGCGTAGTATAGACCCAGCTCCCAACCCAAATTTGAGAATAGATTAACAGCGATAATTTTTTTATCGCCCGATAAGAGTCTCGCGTTAACGCAGCACGTTAACGCCGATAACGGCCCACCCCTAGTTTCCTTATATGCGCAACTTGTCCACTGTATCATGCTTTCATTGCTCTAGTTTATCTGTGTTCTCCATAAATCATGGTGATCTCGCATGTGCAATGCGCCATTGTTCTGCACACACGTGCTTGTGCGGAGGATGCTGACATGAAAATGAATCGGAGCAACTAACGTACTAACGTTAGCACAGTTTATAACATTAATGGGAACTCTTTGTTTATCATGTCCTTTTCCTAAATGCACTCTCTCCACTCGTGCACACTAAAGAAGCCCTCCATAAATCGCTGTTTTCATATTGAAGCAGCGTTCTTAAGGTCGGACTCAAACTGGATTTTTAGCTTGCCTCTGTGTCTTTGCTTTAAACTGTATTTTGTGTGGTCTTTTAATTATTGAGCCAATGTGCTTGGTTCACCTCACTGATTCTAAATATTTTCTTTCATAGGATCCTATTTGAACAGCAGACACAATCAAAGGCTTTGGTAAGTCATATTTATTTTCTGTGTCGCTGTTAAAACCCGAAATAAGCTTTTTTTAATGTATATTTCCCCAAATAATTGAAAGTCACAGATAGAAACATCTAGTATGTTTATTTCTCAATTGTTTCTACATGAAAATGGACCTACTCCCACAGACATTGCCATTTTAAACAAGCCTTAAAAGATGATGTCATCTTGGATGTGTCATTTGATCTTGGATGTAATAAGCGACGTACGAAGAACAGACCCCTGAGCTTAAAGGCCATGTTGCAGGTTAGTTTTTCCCAGTAAGACCTGAATCTGTCCACATCAGGCTTGTTCCAGAAGTGGAACGTTCTTCTCCTTAAATCATCAATGGACAGTGGATTCAGGTTCCATCCTCATTCTCTTTCTTGCTTCCGACCAACGACAGGCTCTGCACCTGTGTTCAGAGTGGTGTGACAACCATCATGGCCAACTTCTCCAGGGAGCCGAGCTCCCCCACCCTCCTCAGCTCCAAACAGGTGGTGGTGGAGCTGGTCTCCAGGGTCCTCATTGCCCTGTGGCCCCATTCCAAGATCCATACCTACCTTGCTCTATCTGACATGGCAGTGGGAATGGCTGCGGCCATCTTGAAGAGAATCTCTTCTTCTACCAAAAAGCCAGGTAATGTCCTGCTTCAGGTCCGTTATTCCCAGGACAGGTGCTCTGAGACGGTAGACGCCATCCTGGGTAAGACCTCAGAGATGTTCCTGCCAGAGCTCTTGGCTGAGGCCCTTGACACTCAGTGTCTGAAACTCATCACTTTCCTCACTGACATCATGGGAGGCCATGTCCTGGTCATGTTTGGGATGGCCCCAGACACCAGTGTGGAGACTAGACAGAACACTGAGGAGAGCTCAGCTGCCAAAGCCAGAGGTTAGTGACTTAGTGAGAGATTCAATGAATGGAGTTTCAGCTATTAAAACTGTAAAAAAAAAAAAAAGAAGGGGGATATTCCTTTATCCGTAAATGTCATACTGCATGTGCTTTTAATTTCAGGCTCTGATGGATGTTGCCTTGATTGGAAAGTGACAATGTGGATGCCCCCATTATAGAGGCCCCTGTTGTTGAGGCTCTGATCATTGCTGACCCCATCATTGAGGCCCCCACCTCTGTTGAGAAGGCTGCTATTGCTGAGGTCTACACCATCAATGAGGCTCCAACTGTTGAGGCCCACTTTCACATTGATGATGTTCTCGACTCCATCCCCAGCAAGATCCTCCTGCCTGGTAGGAAACTCACACTCAAAGACTGTGAGGTCATTTTACATGGTGAAATAATGCCTGAAATTAAAATGCCTGCTTTGTTCTTCCAGAAGTCCCCATCAGCAAGGCTAAGAGGGCGAGGCATGTTTTCACTCGCATCTTCCGAGCCATTTGCTGCAGATGTTGCCGTGCCTCCCGCGATTATTGGCTACCGTCTGGCTGTTTCACTGGCCAATCACAAGCCATTTGTCTGGTCTTGTTCCTGGACAACCTCTGGCCATTTAGAAAACTAGGGGAATACAATTTGACTTATTATTTCAATAGGTGTGTATTTGAACTTATTTAAACAAACCTCCCCTGACTGTATGTTCCCCTTTTTGTCATATACAGAGCACACACTTATTAATTCTCTAAGGTCCATCACACAATGATGCACACTGGTATCATGAACGGGTTTAATACGATGACTGTACAGAGGAGCGCTGTTGAGGTATTCAACCAAGATGATGTTTTGTTACTCTCGTTGTATATATGATTTCTAACATTTCCAATAGACAAAAACTGTGTGACAAACGCTGTATGGCTTCAAAATGCTAGGTAACTTACCACGGAAGCTAACTAAAGCCAGCTAGCTACCGTTTCAGAAAAATTACTCGCGCAGTGGGGACCGTTGAAAATATTTAGAACGTTAATAAGCAAATAATAATTCAGTATACATTTTGGTTTAAGTGTTAATTCCATGCTTTTAGTTGATTGGTTAAACTATAATTGGTGTTTGTCATTTGTCCCATTACATTAGCATTTTTGTATGATAAGAACACATTTTAGTAAATGTTTGAAGCCAAAAAGTTTTTTGACCGTCATTCTGTTCATAAATATAAAGCATTGAAGCAAGGATTTTATGTTTATTAGAGAAACAGACTGTTTTGGATATAGATTTTCATTTGGAATATGATTTTGTACTGGACAATAATTTTGGATTTGTGAGTAGCCTACTGCCAACTATTACTTGAGTGACAATGTAGACAAATCTAGCGACTTTTTGGATGAACCTTAGTTACCTTCCATAGAAGAAAGTCGCCAGTTCGCCCAGCGAGCGCATGGTCTTGCTGTCTTGCCCAGACCTCTCTGCATCTACTCTGTTCATTGAGACTGACAGAGAAGTGAGCAGGCGAGAAGGCGCAGCAGCAGAAATATACGTGAATGAGCTGTGCATGTGCAAACATTGTTGTCAAGGACCAATCACAAATCTGTAATATTTGAGTTTAATTTTACTGTTTAATATAATTATTTTCATGTGCTTGATCACAATAGATTTTTAGACAGTTGTTCAATCCTGTTTTTGAAGTTAGGGTTAGCAGAGCACTGTGTGAGAGAAAAGATTACGTTTCTGTCACTTCTAACTTTCTCTCTGAGTTAGGGTTGCCACCTTCAATACAGAAAAACAAGGGACGCCTGCTGCAGTGGGCAACACCCCTCAGTGCCACGATGACCACAGGCCCGATGACGTGCCAGTGGTGGTAAATCACAACTTAAAACATGTTTTCATAAACATATTAAGATTGATACATGGACATTAAAAAAAGAAATCAGTGTGAACAGATGCACTCAGTTTGTCTCTGTATCACAACTCAAGTGGTCATATTGTCATAGCTGAATACACATCTATGACGATGATAAACATAGGCTAACAAAGTTTGACAGTGAGACCACAAAAAATTGGCTTTTGGAGGAACTTGTGACATGTGAACCATATTTTAGTAACTTATTAAATTAACAGATCCATAACTTATTAACTTTAAATTAAACAAATGCTTTGATACTCAAAAAGGTCTATTGGAAAATATGTATATAGTGCAAAGGATCTTCCATGAACATGATAACATCAGTGGACCAGAAGTTGTAGTGTGCAGTAATGGATCTGGAGCTGCCTCAGTCATTCTTTCAAATTGGCTAATTGGCCGTGAACCTGAAACAAACCGATCAAACCAACGATGGCAGCGAGTATTACCCAATCAGGGGCAGAATAGACGGGTCTTCACAGAATGCGGTCGGGATGATTTCCATGGAATGCGGCATTGAAGACAACTCTGAAAATACGGGACAAACCCCGTCCCGTATTGATTCAAAACGGGACGTGCCATTTTATTCGCAAATACGGGACGATTCCATATTTTAAAGGACAGGTCACAACCTTACTCTGAGTTATTGATAAATATAGTGAATTAAATAGGGTATTACAGTATGGTAAGCACAGAGAAGCAAACATGTAAAGGGTGGACACAAATTATTCTATTAGTGTATGACATCATCTAGTGACATTTAGTGACTTTTCACCTTCCCTAACGTCAAAATGTTTTATTGAGTGACTAGCGATAAACTGGTATTTTTGGAACTCACAACAAAACACGTGCACTGGGTGTCATTGTCATGTTTGTACAGTGTCCCTCACTTCGCTTTATTTTATTGACATGTAATATGGGTTAATCAGAATCTGTTTTTATTGCCATGTAAGTTTTCAAACACATACGGATCTTAATAAATAGTTGAATGTATAAATAAAATATAAAAGTATAATTCTAAGGAGCGAAACAATAACTAAAGAACAGTACTGTAAGATATCAGATAGATATAAATACAATATAAAAATAAATAAAATAGGGGTGTAACAATATACTCAGCTCACAGTTCGATACCTATCACGATACTGGGTTCACGATACGATATGTATCTAGATATGTTGAATTCCACCCCCCACCCCCCCTCCATTAATTTGTGTGTCACTGAACAACAAAACATGAAATTAGTAGACATAACTTCTTAAAGCAGTAAAAGTGAAGAGAAAAAAACCTGTCTGTTCAAGTAAGCTTTTAACTTTGTTCAAAGTTCTGTTAAACTCAACATAAACTGCCTTCAAGTTTGGGTTTGTTTGGTTGGTTACTTACTGGTTGTAGTCGGACCCATTGCAAGACTTTGTTGTTGTGGTAGTTGCCGTTTTTAATGAGACAAAATTAGTTAGGCTGAAACTGAAATAGAAGATTGAGTACCAGTTTATCGCTAGTCGCTAGATGAAACATTTTGTCATTAGGGAAGGTGAAAAGTCTAGCGACAACGTCGCTAAATTGCCAACAGTGCATATGTCCTGACTGTCTCCCCACCTTCAAGAAAGGGCCCAAGACACACTTCTTCCGGGAGTACAACGGTACTTAGGAATGATTGGCTGGACCTGGATCCTGTTTCCTCCAGGATCACAATGACTCTTATTGAGAGACTTGTTGCTCTTATTGGTTAGTTGTAAGTAGGGTTGCCACCTCCAATGTGGTCAAATAAGGGACACCTTGGCAGTGGCCAATGTCGGGGGGAAATATTTAAGCGGGGGTCTGGGGGTTGTCCCCCAGGAGACTTTGGGTGTTAAATACTTCATTTCCTGCATTCTGGTGATTGTTTTCTTAAAGATCCTGTAAAGTGGACCTGGAAACGAGTTTTAAGTTTGCCACACCACAGAATAATGTGTTATTAACTACCCATCCAAATACAAATGAAAAAATAACACAGACAAGTATGTTAAATTAGGCTTTGAAATCGTGAACAAAATGAGTCTTCTCTGCTTGAGACTGGGGGGGGGGGGGGGGGTAGCCTGGCTGCCAGACCATCTTATCCCCGCCCACAAAATTATTTGGTCGGGAAGATGGGTCTGGGGAGTCTCCGTTGGGGAACAACTAATGTCCGAACAGAAGCTGTTCGGACCAATGAAATTGTCAGGGCGGGCTTTATACGATGATGGACAGATGATCAACAGTAACGTAATCAACCACGTCACCAAAGAGCGCTTTGGTTGAATTCGTTTTCAACAAACATGGCTACCGCTGGAGAGCTGGGATGTTATGATTCTGCCACCGAGTCTGTTTTAGAAGACATCGACAGCGCATTAATTTTGAAAGAGGAACAGAGAAACGCAATCAAGGCATTTGTCGATGGAAAATATGTTTTTGCCGTCCTTCCTACGGGGTTTGGTAAAAGTTAACATAGCCTACTACGTTGCTCTGATTGGTTGTAGGTCTATCCAATTGAGCGAAGAGGCATTTGTTTTCCGGGTTCGGTTGAAACACGCCCCATAGTCACAGCCCAATGGAGTCCTCAGACTCATATTCTGACAATAATTATGAGTCTGACATCGTCAGGCTAGGGGGGGGGGGGGAGGGGGGGGGGGGGGGGGGCGTGTCGCCTAAAGGAGCTGAAGCTCCGCCCCTCGCTGCCTAGTGCCTACCTCTGACCCAGATAATGGACGCTATGTCAAGCCGAACAAAACCGTATAGAATTAGAATTTATTTGTTCAATGAGTGAAACATACAGATGCATATAAATGAAATGTTCCCCTGAGCTGTAACAGTCAAAATGGACACCAGAGACAGCAGACAGTGAGCTCTCCAACTAGGCTACTTCTAACACATTAGCTACCATTTCACCAAAATACCATCATTCTACACCGAGTAGCCTAATATCAATTTAGCGGTTTGCACTAACTCATAGCAGAGATACCTCTGGAAAAGTTATCTAGTATAATTATAACAAGCACACAGAACAGAGTGATGAACTGCTTGCATCGGTGGATTGTCCAGGTGCGACCGGAGGAGGAACGGCTGGGAGGGTGATGCTCGGTACGGCTCCGCGCTGCAAGAGAAGCCGTGTGTCCGCGAACCCCGTCTGTCTCTGGTCCATGTTAAAACTATCCGCTGTGAAATGGTCACTGCATTTAGTCATTTAGCAGACTCTCTTATCCACTGCAGAGGCGGCTGTTGGAGTTTATCCGAAGCTTTCCATCAGCGTGGCTCTTCACAAAATCAATCCACCTATTTTTCCTTTCCTCATCAATAGGGAAATTAAATAGTGTTGCAGCGCAGCTGAAGTTTTTGCATCCAGGGAAGATGCAGTTGCGGGTGGTGGGAGACATCCTGAAGCTAGCTAGCTAGCTGATGTAGGCTACAATAACAGTACAGCAGGAGGAGCCATTCAGTGATCTGATGTAGATAGGGCGAAATGACGTAGATAGGGCATTTTTTGGCTCCGCCCATTAAAACCTGATCTGAAAACGGAAGAGAAACTGTTTTTCGGTTTAACTCCACATTTCAGTGTGACAAAGTTTTAGCGCTTTGCACATGCTTTCAGGAACTCATTTCACACGTATATAATGTACTTAGAAGCAAAACATGGAATTTACTTTACAGGATCTTTAACCAAATTGTGCTTTTTATTGCCTTTTTATGCCCTAAAATGGAAAATGTTGTTTTTCTTACATTTATGTGCCTTAAAATATTTGATCTTGACTACATTTACATTTACTTATTTAGCAGACACTCTTATCCAGAGCGACTTACAGTAAGTACAGGGACATTCCCCCCGAGTAAGTAGGATGAAGTGCTTTGCCTAAGGACACAACGTCAAATTGCACGGCCTGGAATCGAACCAACGACCTTCTGATTAATAGCCCAACGCCCTAACCGCTCAGCCATCTGACCCCCAGTTTAGTTATGACTAAACATAACTAAACTGGTATCTGTGCAGTTTGAAGAGTTTTCTTTCACAATCCTATACTGGAAGTCTACTGTTGAACAAAATATGAATCACAGTAAAGTATTTATTTATTTTTTTGTGGGGGCTTTAAGGATTAAAACATCAGATCCTGGACATGTGCAATATGTTTGGTCTGTCAAAATTAACTATTTAGTTTGGAAGAAGCAATAAACCATTGATAAACTCAGAAATAGCAAATGACCTGGTAGACCACCGAAGACCACTATGATGGATATTTAATTTATTTGTGAAATTAAATTAACAATACAATTAGTTGTGAATATAAATGCATTAAGTTCAGAATATTTTTTGCTGTCAAGCCGATCAGAACAACTGTTAAAAGAGCAGGGCTCCTTTAAGAGATCGAGGCAGGAACTTGATTATTAGAATGCCAAGTCATTACAATCATCATCGACCGTGTTACACGTGGGACTATCTTATTTTGGTTTACCGTATTCAAATGTGTCCGTTTAGTTAAACGTTTGCGTGCATCCAATCAGTAAGTTAAATGTTATGTATTAAGTGTTTTTAGTAGCTATATGCCACATTGAGTTTAAAAAATACTGTGTTGCATACTGTTGGAATTAATGGTTAGCTAGTTATCTAATTGGAGGCATCTGTCTGGATGGAGAAAGGTAGAGGTGTTTCATCCTTCTTCAACATCCTGACTACGTCTTCCACTCAGGGGCGGATCTAGAAAAATATTCATGGGGTGGCAGGAGATTTTGAGGGGTGGCATCCCGTGGCAAATGTGTGTGAGATCAAAATGAAAAACCTAAAGGCTGTGCAACATGTATGCATAGTCAGTGAACACTGAAATTAATTTGAGGATTATAGGTCACATGACCAAAAAGCTATTGAAGTTTGAAGATTTATTTTAAATAAAATATTTTTTAATAACCTGAGATGAAAATGAACAAAATAAAAGCTTTGCAGCATGAATGCATACATCTTCAACAGTTTAACATTATTTTGACGCTCCTAGTTCATGTTGTTGAAAAGCTATTGACTTTTGAAATGTGAAATTTGTTGACGGTCCCTAAACGTACGCGTTGTTTAGGCAGCCAAAAGCATTGGCTAAGCGGCCGGTCGTAGCAGTGCTAAACACCGGTTAAAATAACACAAATGAATGGTCATAAGCAGGCTTCTGCAGAGCTGGATAACGACCCATTCATTTGAATCAGGTGTGTTGGAGCAGGGAAACATCTAAAACATGCAGGACAGGCGTGCCCTGAGGACCAGGGTTGGGAACCACTGACCTAGCATAATGGTTCTGAGGTGCTGAATTTAAGTTGAATCTTTCCACTGCTTTTTCTGCAAGAATGCTTTCCTTGCTGTCAATTTTGCAATTGCAATGGACTCTGAACAAATTTGGACCAACTAGCTTCAGTAAATGGGTAGATTAAATGTTTTGGTTTGGTATTAACGCGAAGGGCCTTGCATCACCAGTGCAGACCACCATCAGAAGCTGAAAGCACTGGCCTCGGCGATTTACCTGACTGAATTTGGTGAATGATGGTTTCAATCATTTTTATATTTTCTGGTATATCTAAGTTAAGTTACCCAGGAGCTCTGTTGACATAGACTTAGCTAACGTTAGCTACAGCTTGATGAATTGAGTCATTGAGCAGGAGAGAACGCAACGTTAGCCAGCTAGCTAAAGCTCCGGTGGAAAATTCCAAATGAACGTATGCAGCCCTTAGTGCCGCTTACACAACAGTGACACTGACAGATCGAAAGCTAATATATATAGATGGAATATAATATAAAGATGGAAAACCAGGCTAAGAAACGTAAACGTAATTACTTTCACTAGACAACGTTTTACCAATTGCACAAACGGCTATTTTTTTGTTTTATCGCATTAAGCATGGAAGTCCCTAACTAGCATCACATCAGGCAGAATTTGCATGCATTAGCAGGGCGCTCGCTGTGGTGGCGTATACGGGACCGGTTCTGGTGGGCCGGTCTGGATCAATGTCCAGGGCCTATTTTTTACTCCCAGTCCGTCCCTGCCGTTCTATCAATAAGCAGACCTGCCAACCTGTACGCAATTTGTGTAGCCCTCCTGCTAGCTTGCAAGCTTCAAAGGGCTGATTCAGACAACACGTCTCCAGCAACCATTTGCTATCGGTTTCGGCGGCAATTTGAACAAAGAACATACCTTGATCAGAACTTTTGAGGAAAGTTCTTGAGACTTCACCTTTACCACAAGAGTACAAGGTGGAGAATTATGAGAGGGATATTTGTGTCATGTTTGTTACTTTGTTTTAATGTTGTGTTCACTGAAATCTTGATTCTAGTAACAACTCCTTCCTGAAAGATAACCACGTCATTCTTGGTATCTACACAAAGCTATCATAATAAAACAATCATTCAACTATATTTTGTAACTGTACCAAGATGTCCAGAACAATATTTGAACAATCGTATGAACCAGCCAGAGATCAGATCACACCTTTGGTAGGTGTGAAGGAAGGAGGGGGGAGTTGAGAACCCAGCTTCCCCCAATCCACATCTGACCCCAGACGGGTCCTCCCTCAAACTCTGAACTGTATAAAGCCCTAAGATGACCATCAATCTCTGACTCCAGCGAAACCAACCATGGCATGAACGCCATCAGGACGTCACCAAGCTTCTCCTGAGATTCAACTTCATAGTGAACGCGTCACTATCTGGACGTTTCAACAGAAGAACCAAAAACGCAATTCTAATTGCGACTTCACTGAGATCCCGCAGACTCAGTCACATGACCCAGCGCAGCCGCGCTTTGACCTCAGATTCTTCAAATGGACCTTTGGCGCAAACCGCCCTCAACTCAGTGATCAACCCTGATCAAACGTAACTATGGCTAACGCTCTTTCCTCCTCGACATGGCATTGGCGTGAGCTCTGTTTATGATTTGTAAGGTGTGACAAGGGGGCCTTGTCAGCCATGGGCCTGGCAGCCCGTTGGCCTCGTTACCGAAGCAAAGCCTCAACGAGGCACACCTGTTGCTCATCTACCCCACTCCTGGTGAGTACAAAAGGGGACAACAAGGGGTGATATGGTGGTTGACGTGGTTTTTATGCTACACAGACTCGCCGTAAGGAGAGAAGAGACCAACCGAATGAGCCAGTGTCGTAGACACTGCCCTGAAACTAATAGCCTACAGTAGCTCACAACATTTGTATGAACATTTGAAAGCCCTAGATCTGGGGACTGGGGCTCAACTGCTAAACTTCTCCAGCTGGAAGAACTGCCCGAAACTGAACCACATCAAGTCCTGCTCGTTTTCTGTGCTGTGAACATTAAAACTAAATGTTACGTAATAATAATAATTGTGGTTAATGGATTTTGAAAAGCCCCAAAATAAAGGAAATTAAAATGGCCACAACGACCTTAACTGATAAGATAGGCCTACAGCTAAAGCTACTAAGTAATAGTAGTGTAGGAACTGTGATGAACTCTGAATGATTAGGCCTAGTTCTCGCAAAAATAGAGGTAGCCAGAATGCGAAATATCAGATGTCTTGTGTTTAAGGTAAACTTAAACTGCCAAACAGCCTGTACAATTCCTTGTCAGTGACGAGTATTTATAACGTGAGTTGGTGCTTTGTGATACGGCAGACATGTTAGCGATTGTGTTTTGTAATATTGAAGTGAAGTGCAGACAGAACCGGTCTGTGTCCTACAGAGTCTAACCAATGGTGACGCATTCTAAACTTTGTCATTGTGACGTCATGAACCTCAGAAGTTTTGCAACATTATGTTGTGCCAACCATAGATATATATAAACATGGTGGTATCTATGGTGCCAACACTGTGTTCTACTGTCATTTCAGAGAAGATTCAAGTGAATGTAGTTAACTTTTGCAACTAACGGTTTGTGATCATGATCAGGAAGATGGAAGTATTGAGGTGAGGACAAAGACATTAAGTGGCACAATTGAGACATTTCATATTAATAAGCATGTTTGCTTGGGGAGAAAGGTTTTCATAACAATATGGCAGACCATGATGGAATTAACATAACAATAATAATGTATTTGTTAGACAGAAAAAACAGAAACAAAAGAAGCCTAAAGCATAAAATGTATAAAAAATACGTATGAACAAATATGTTTAAAATAGTTACTGCTAAGGATTTGGGATGCACACTCATACAACTGACAGTAAAGGGGGGAAAATGTGCAGCAAGATTTAAACCATGTCATATGCTGTATGGTGCTGTAACAATGCTGTTCATAATTTAGCGACTAATGACTTTAACAGTCATTAGCCTGCTCTTCCACAGCAACTCACAATGCTGCTTACTGACCAAGATCAACATTTTCATTCATCAGTGTATTTAGTATCAGTGACCTGTTGTTCAGTGATAAGAGCAGTAAGTCCTGATGAATATATAACTCCCTGATCCACACTGAGACTGATGTAATAACATTAAAACTAAATGATAATAATAATTATTGTGGTTAATGAATTTTGAAAAGCCCCAAAAGAAAGGAAATTCAAATGGCCACAACGACATTAACTCAACAGATGACTAAAGATGAACTTAAGCTGTAACAGGTGTAATAGTAGCATCGGTACTGTAATTAACTCTGATTAGAATATTAGACCCAATTGTAATCGCGCAAAAATGGAGCTTGCCAGAAACAAACGTAAACACAAACTGACAAACAGATATGTAGGTACAATTGCTCGCTGGTGGCGGTTTGGTTTTTCAACGTGAGGCAGGGACGGACTGGGGAAAAAAAGTGGCCCGGGAGTTTCTGTCATAGACCGGCCCACTCCCCACCCCCCGGGACGAATACATCTTGTGCCGCCCCCTACCCCGCCGGCCGCCCCGAGAGTACACGGAACGAGTGGCACGAGCTATAGTAACACTTCAATGTAGGTATAGTTTGCTAGTTGAATAGGAGTCAGATGGGAATGGGAGTCAGATGGCTGAGTGGTGAGGGAGTCGGGCTAGTAATCAGAAGGTTGCCAGATCGATTCCCCACCGCCTTCTGCTGGGGATGAAAACTGAAGAGGAGGTCAAATGTGTCTGACTTTAGCCTGGTGAAATAATCAAAATCTTTGCCATCGCTGTCATCTTGGCCTTGACTTTCTCTGTCAATCTGGCTGCTATCTCTGTCACTGTCATGTTCAGCCTACATGAGTGGTAAATAGGGATTATTATGTTAGTATGTTAAACCATTGACACAACACTATCAGCAAACTATGGTAGTATTTAGTATTAGTGCCCCATGTGAAAAAAGTACACTTAAGTGCATTACATTTAGGTGTACTAAGTATAATTTGTGTACTTAACTTTCCACTATTAGTAAGTACACTCAAAGTGTATTTGAATATACTTTAAATACATGTGCTAAATTGAAATACCCTATTTTTGTACTTAGTATATTAAAGTGTAACTTACAGTGTACCTTGTACCCTGGGTCTTATCTTGGCTCTGGGGCCCCTGGCTGCTGCTTCCAGCAGCAGAATCATCAATCTAGACAACATTTACATTGTTTATAATGTAATTGTTGTGTGTTACACAGTGATTTTAGCATAACAAGCTAGCAGGTTATTTGACATAAGTTATTAGAAATGATAAGATTGCCCTCTTTACAACTACCACAATGGATAGCTTTCTCATCGATTGTAAGCAAGTAAATACGATTGACATGTTAAAATAGATAATTTCGATGATGACAACATCGCCAGCTTGCTTATTTTACCAGATCATAACGGTCTCAATGTTGGACATTTATCTACCTAATGTTAGCTAGGCTAGCTTGTAGGGAACGTTACCGCATCTGTGAAAAGCAAGCTACATTGGTCAAACGCCACAACTTACCATCGTATCACTGTCACCAGTCGGTGGTTTCCCAAATAAATGAGAGTTTTAAACATTTTGATGCACCTTCCTCCAGATATCTTTTCTTTTTCTCCCTGAGCTTTTCAGCTCCACCTTTGCGTTTGGGTGCCGACATGCTCTCACTCTCAAAAACAACTTTGTCTGCTCGCGAGCCGAGTGACGCAAACGTTTGCGTCACTCGGCTCGCTCGTGTTCAAGCTGTGATATATGGAAAATAGTTGGAGGTGCCAGCGATGTCAGAGGGAGGGCCGGTTGGTGATGAAAGTGGGCCGTTATTTTGGAACATCCGAACCCCGTCGGCCCACCGGGGATTCCCCCGGTATCCCCGATGGCCAGTCCGGCCCTGACGTGAGGTGGGACTTTGTGAGACGGCAGACATGTTAGCGATTGTGTTTAGTAATTTTGAAGTGAAGTGCCGAAAGAATCCATTATGGACGCGGCGGTCTGCGTCCAACAGAGTCGTCAGCGTTTATATATATCTG
>JAMDYH010001460.1:83482-107070 GCA_023658055.1 Thaleichthys pacificus
TGTTGGTAAGTGTAAAGCCCTTGTCAAACGGATTTGAAAGTGATTTACAAATAAAGTTGCTGAAATACCTTCTCTGTCTGGTTGATTTTGTTTTTGTGACAGTTCACCCTAACTAGTAGTTTTCCAAACTACTTGTGAACCATAGGACAGATGTTACCGACAAACTTGTCATTTCACAGCATTTTTGACATGTTGACATGTTTACAGAAGTATGTTATTCCAGCATTGTCCATTTGTGTCATGATTATGTGTCATATTCAGGATTGTAATATGAATTGAAAACCTATCTCAACAACTTGTTTCTTAAGTTTAATACTGTGCTTTATCGCTTGTACGTCTTACGTTACAATAGTGGATAGGATCCTGACATTGGAAGACCAAACAGGTCGTTTTTATTCCAAATAAACACACCATTTTAGGCTTATGGCTTGGCTGTTTTATGTCTTATGGCTTATGGCTTGGCTTATGGGTCTGGTTTATGGGTTGCGCTTATAGGCTTGAAGATGTGAAGGAATTCACCTTTACACTTCAAGTATCATAGAAAAGATTTGCTCAATCTGCGATACCAAATAGTCAGAAGCTGTTTCAATAATTACTTGCCTAAACAACATCCTGCATAATGTGTGCTGATGACCAGTGCAATGCACACTGATCTTCATCAATTGCTAGAGTACCGGACACACATTCTTTGTATTTACATTCGCAAGCTCAAGGGCCACATGAGCACATGAATGTGTTGTAAACAAAGGGGTCAATTGTCCTATTTTACCAAGCTGATACACCTCTGATAACAGGGCAGTTTACACATGTTCTCTCCTTACCGTCACTGGGATCTGTTCTCATACAAACTGTCCTTTTACCCTCCAAGTTAGTGTAGATTTTGATCTCATTGGACTATTGCATAACCCACTGTGTGTCTATGATATAACTTAGATACAGTACCACTTTGTTTGGTTAAACGAACGTCTTCAGATGTTCAATTTGCCTCCGGGAGAGAAATTACTCACAAAGAAGTGGAAACTATGAAAGTTTCATATTTGAGTCAAGTTCCTCTAAGAATACAAAATGTCACCTTAATCAACTGTCTATGGCTGGCTGCCGTATTAGATACACACACAAGAAAAGCGCCTGCTGTGGAGTCAATATAAGTTGAGTGCACAAAAACCTTCAGTAAATTGTTTTCTAGGTTGTAATGTCTACGTTTTAAATAGACAATTAGAGGCATGCAATAGAGAATAGTATTACTGGATTATTTAAAATGTTGCAATTCACATCCAAAATCTAACAAATGCAAAGAGTATTATTAATTTGCATGACATGCTTGTGTAGTAACTAATTATATATTATTATTTTGAAGACAATCTAATTATTAGAAGGAGGTGTTGTATGCCAGAGATAAGGTTTTTATCACAGTGTTACATGTTTCTCCAGACAAATAAACCTGAGAAACATACAACTCTCATTAAATGATCACCATTACATATGCAGAGTGGACATTATGACAGACAAAAGATTTCCTTTATATGTAAAATCTGAGTTCTCATTAACATGGAGCTGTTTCCTCCAGATCCCCCATTGGCCAACCAACTTGATTGTGGGCGGCGACTAGACAGAGAAGACATCTTATAGTTCCAGAGAGACTCAGCCAGAGAGACTACAGAAAGAGACTCAACCAGAGACAGCAGATCCCAGAGAGAGGATCAACCATGAAAGAGCAGTAACCACAGCAGAAATAAGCTTCTAGAGGACTAGATCCAAGACAGGACAAAGAGAGACCAGAGTTATGGAAACACATACATGTGACACTTGTGGGAAGAGCCTTTCCTCATCCAATTCCCTCAAGAACCACATGATGATCCACACTGGAGAGAAGCCCTACAGCTGTGACCTCTGTGGTAAAAGCTTTAGACGGGCTGGCAACTTGAGAGGTCACCGCAGGATCCACACTGAGGAGAAACCCTACAGCTGTGACCTCTGTGGTAAAACCTTTCGCCAGGCTAACCATTTCACTGCTCACAGCAGGATCCACACTGGAGAGAGGCCCTACCAATGTGACTTATGTGGTAAGACCTTTAGCCGTGCTGGAACTCTCACCTTCACTGCAGGATCCACAATGGGGAAAAGCCTTACACCTGTGATGCTGTCATAAAGCCTTCTCTAACAAGAGTGATTTGAATAAACACAGCAGGATCCACACAGGAGAGAAGCCCTACAGCTGTAACTTCTGTGGTAAAACCTTTAACAGGCTGGTACTACTCAACATTCACCATAGGATCCACACTGGGGAAAAGCCCCACATCTGTGAATGCTGTTGATAAAGCTTTCCCTACCTCAGGTGGGTTGAAGAAACACAGCAGGATCCACACGGAGGACTTCATTATCACTTGGTTTCAGTCTGTTAGCTTTGTTGGTAAGTGTAAAGCCTTTGGTCAAACTGATTTGAAAAGTGATTTACAAATAAAGTTGTCTGAAATACCTTCTCTGTCTTGGTTGATTTGTTTTGTGACAGTTCACCTAAATAGTATGTTTCCAAACTACTTGTGAACATAGGACAGATGTTACTGACAAACTGTATTTCACAGCATTTTGACATGTTGACATGTTTACAGAAGTATGTTATTCTCAGCATTGTCCATTGTGCTCATGATTATGTGTCATATTCAGGATTGTAATATGAATTGAAAACCTATCTCAACAAACTTGTTTCTTAAGTTTAATACTGTGCTTTATCGCTTTGTACGTTTACGTTACAATAGTGGATAGGATCCTGACATTGGAAGACCCAAAACAGGTCGTTTTTATTCCAAATAACACACCATTTAGGCTTATGGGCTTGTGGTTTTATGGCTTATTGGCTTGGCTTATGGGCTGGTTTATGGGTTGGCTTATGGGCTTGAAGATGTGAAGGAATTCACCTTTACACTTCAAGTATCATAGAAAAAGATTTGCTCAATTGGATACCAAAATAGTCAGAAGCTGTTTCAATAATGACTTGCCCTAAACAAACATCCTGAATAATGTTGCTGATGACCAGTGCAATGCACACTGATCTTCATCCATTGTAGAGTACGGACACACATTCTTTGTATTTACATTCGCAAGTCAAGGGCCATGAGACTGAATGGTTGTAAAACAAAGGGTCAATTGTCCTATTTACCAGATGATAGCCTGATAACAGGGCAGTTTACACATTTCTCTCCTACCTCACTGGGATCTTCTCATACAAACTGTATTTTACCCTCCAAGTTAGTGTAGATTTGATCTCATTAGACTATTGCATAACCCACTGTGTGTCTATGATATAACTTAGATAAAGTTCCACTTTGTTTGGGTTAAACGAACGTCTTCAGATGTTCAATTTGCATCCGGGAGAGAAATTACTCACAAAGAAGTGGAAACTATGAAAGTTTTCATATTTGAGTCAAGTTCCTCTAAGAATACAAAATGTCACCTTAATCAACTGTCTATGGCTGGCTGCCGTATTAGATACACACACAAGAACAGCGCCTGCTGTGGAGTCAATATAAGTTGAGTGCACAAAAACCTTCAGTAAATTGTTTTCTAGGTTGTAATGCTACGTTTTAAATAGACAATTAGAGGCATGCAATAGAGAATAGTATTACTGGATTATTTAAAATGTTGCAATTCACATCCAAAATCTAACAAATGCAAAGAGTATTATTAATTTGCATGACATGCTTGTGTAGTAACTAATTATATATTATTATTTTGAAGACAATCTAATTATTAGAAGGAGGTGTTGTATGCCAGAGATAAGGTTTTTATCACAGTGTTACATGTTTCTCCAGACAAAATAAACCTGAGAAACATACAACTCTCATTAAATGATCACCATTACATATGCAGAGTGGACATTATGACAGACAAAAGATTTCCTTTATATGTAAATCTGAGTTCTCATTAACATGGAGCTGTTTCCTCCAGATCCCCCATTGGCCAACCAAACTTGATTGTGGGCGGCGACTAGACAGAGAAGACATCTTATAGTTCCAGAGAGACTCAGCCAGAGAGACTACAGAAAGAGACTCAACCAGAGACAGCAGATCCCAGAGAGAGGATCAACCAGAAAGAGCAGTAACCACAGCAGAAATAAGCTTCTAGAGACTAGATCCAAGACAGGACAAAGAGAGACCAGAGTTATGGAAACACATACATGTGACACTTGTGGGAAGAGCCTTTCCTCATCCAATTCCCTCAAGAACCACATGATGATCCACACTGGAGAGAAGCCCTACAGCTGTGACCTCTGTGGTAAAAGCTTTAGACGGGCTGGCAACTTGAGAGGTCACCGCAGGATCCACACTGAGGAGAAACCCTACAGCTGTGACCTCTGTGGTAAAACCTTTCGCCAGGCTAACCATTTCACTGCTCACAGCAGGATCCACACTGGAGAGAGGCCCTACCAATGTGACTTATGTGGTAAGACCTTTAGCCGTGCTGGAACTCTCAACCTTCACTGCAGGATCCACAATGGGGAAAAGCCTTACACCTGTGAATGCTGTCATAAAGCCTTCTCTAACAAGAGTGATTTGAATAAACACAGCAGGATCCACACAGGAGAGAAGCCCTACAGCTGTACTTCTGTGGTAAAACCTTTAACCAGGCTGGTACTCTCAACATTCACCGTAGGATCCACACTGGGGAAAAGCCCCACATCTGTGAATGCTGTGATAAAGCTTTCCCTACCTCAGGTGGGTTGAAGAAACACAGCAGGATCCACACAGGAGGACTTCATTATCACTTGGTTCAGTCTGTTAGCTTTGTTGGTAAGTGTAAAGCCCTTTGTCAAACTGGATTTGAAAAGTGATTTACAAATAAAGTTGTCTGAAATACCTTCTCTGTCTTGGTTGATTTGTTTTGTGACAGTTCACCTAAATAGTATGTTTCCAAACTACTTGTGAACATAGGACAGATGTTACTGACAAACTGTATTTCACAGCATTTTTGACATGTTGACATGTTTACAGAAGTATGTTATTCTCAGCATTGTCCATTGTGCTCATGATTATGTGTCATATTCAGGATTGTAATATGAATTGAAAACCTATCTCAACAAACTTGTTTCTTAAGTTTTAATACTGTGCTTTATCGCTTTGTACGTTTACGTTACAATAGTGGATAGGATCCTGACATTGGAAGACCAAAACAGGTCGTTTTTATTCCAAATAACACACCATTTAGGCTTAGGCTTGTTATGGGCTTGTGGTTTTATGGCTTATGGCTTGGCTTATGGGCTGGTTTATGGGTTGGCTTATGGGCTTGAAGATGTGAAGGAATTCACCTTTACACTTCAAGTATCATAGAAAAAGATTTGCTCAATTGGATACCAAAATAGTCAGAAGCTGTTTCAATAATGACTTGCCCTAAACAAACATCCTGAATAATGTTGCTGATGACCAGTGCAATGCACACTGATCTTCATCCATTGTAGAGTACGGACACACATTCTTTGTATTTACATTCGCAAGTCAAGGGCCATGAGACTGAATGGTTGTAAAACAAAGGGGTCAATTGTCCTATTTACCAGATGATAGCCTGATAACAGGGCAGTTTACACATTTCTCTCCTACCTCACTGGGATCTTCTCATACAAACTGTATTTTACCCTCCAAGTTAGTGTAGATTTGATCTCATTAGACTATTGCATAACCCACTGTGTGTCTATGATATAACTTAGATAAAGTTCCACTTTGTTTGGGTTAAACGAACGTCTTCAGATGTTCAATTTGCATCCGGGAGAGAAATTACTCACAAAGAAGTGGAAACTATGAAAGTTTTCATATTTGAGTCAAGTTCCTCTAAGAATACAAAATGTCACCTTAATCAACTGTCTATGGCTGGCTGCCGTATTAGATACACACACAAGAACAGCGCCTGCTGTGGAGTCAATATAAGTTGAGTGCACAAAAACCTTCAGTAAATTGTTTTTCTAGGTTGTAATGCTTACGTTTTAAATAGACAATTAGAGGCATGTAATAGAGAATAGTATTACTGGATTATTTAAAATGTTGCAATTCACATCCAAAATCTAACAAATGCAAAGAGTATTATTAATTTGCATGACATGCTTGTGTAGTAACTAATTATATATTATTATTTTGAAGACAATCTAATTATTAGAAGGAGGTGTTGTATGCCAGAGATAAGGTTTTTATCACAGTGTTACATGTTTCTCCAGACAAAATAAACCTGAGAAACATACAACTCTCATTAAATGATCACCATTACATATGCAGAGTGGACATTATGACAGACAAAAGATTTCCTTTATATGTAAAATCTGAGTTCTCATTAACATGGAGCTGTTTCCTCCAGATCCCCCATTGGCCAACCAAACTTGATTGTGGGCGGCGACTAGACAGAGAAGACATCTTATAGTTCCAGAGAGACTCAGCCAGAGAGACTACAGAAAGAGACTCAACCAGAGACAGCAGATCCCAGAGAGAGGATCAACCAGAAAGAGCAGTAACCACAGCAGAAATAAGCTTCTAGAGACTAGATCCAAGACAGGACAAAGAGAGACCAGAGTTATGGAAACACATACATGTGACACTTGTGGGAAGAGCCTTTCCTCATCCAATTCCCTCAAGAACCACATGATGATCCACACTGGAGAGAAGCCCTACAGCTGTGACCTCTGTGGTAAAAGCTTTAGACGGGCTGGCAACTTGAGAGGTCACCGCAGGATCCACACTGAGGAGAAACCCTACAGCTGTGACCTCTGTGGTAAAACCTTTCGCCAGGCTAACCATTTCACTGCTCACAGCAGGATCCACACTGGAGAGAGGCCCTACCAATGTGACTTATGTGGTAAGACCTTTAGCCGTGCTGGAACTCTCAACCTTCACTGCAGGATCCACAATGGGGAAAAGCCTTACACCTGTGAATGCTGTCATAAAGCCTTCTCTAACAAGAGTGATTTGAATAAACACAGCAGGATCCACACAGGAGAGAAGCCCTACAGCTGTAACTTTCTGTGGTAAAACCTTTAACCAGGCTGGTACTCTCAACATTCACCGTAGGATCCACACTGGGGAAAAGCCCCACATCTGTGAATGCTGTGATAAAGCTTTCCCTACCTCAGGTGGGTTGAAGAAACACAGCAGGATCCACACAGGAGGACTTCATTATCACTTGGTTTCAGTCTGTTAGCTTTGTTGGTAAGTGTAAAGCCCTTTGTCAAATGGATTTGAAAAGTGATTTACAAATAAAGTTGTCTGAAATACCTTCTCTGTCTTGGTTGATTTGTTTTGTGACAGTTCACCTAAATAGTATGTTTCCAAACTACTTGTGAACATAGGACAGATGTTACTGACAAACTGTATTTCACAGCATTTTTGACATGTTGACATGTTTACAGAAGTATGTTATTCTCAGCATTGTCCATTGTGCTCATGATTATGTGTCATATTCAGGATTGTAATATGAATTGAAAACCTATCTCAACAAACTTGTTTCTTAAGTTTAATACTGTGCTTTATCGCTTTGTACGTTTACGTTACAATAGTGGATAGGATCCTGACATTGGAAGACCCAAACAGGTCGTTTTTATTCCAAATAACACACCATTTAGGCTTACGGGCTTGGTTTATGGGCTTGTGGTTTTATGGCTTATGGCTTGGCTTATGGGCTGGTTTATGGGTTGGCTTATGGGCTTGAAGATGTGAAGGAATTCACCTTTACACTTCAAGTATCATAGAAAAAGATTTGCTCAATTGGATACCAAAATAGTCAGAAGCTGTTTCAATAATGACTTGCCCTAAACAAACATCCTGAATAATGTTGCTGATGACCAGTGCAATGCACACTGATCTTCATCCATTGTAGAGTACGGACACACATTCTTTGTATTTACATTCGCAAGTCAAGGGCCATGAGACTGAATGGTTGTAAAACAAAGGGGTCAATTGTCCTATTTACCAGATGATAGCCTGATAACAGGGCAGTTTACACATTTCTCTCCTACCTCACTGGGATCTTCTCATACAAACTGTATTTTACCCTCCAAGTTAGTGTAGATTTGATCTCATTAGACTATTGCATAACCCACTGTGTGTCTATGATATAACTTAGATAAAGTTCCACTTTGTTTGGGTTAAACGAACGTCTTCAGATGTTCAATTTGCATCCGGGAGAGAAATTACTCACAAAGAAGTGGAAACTATGAAAGTTTTCATATTTGAGTCAAGTTCCTCTAAGAATACAAAATGTCACCTTAATCAACTGTCTATGGCTGGCTGCCGTATTAGATACACACACAAGAACAGCGCCTGCTGTGGAGTCAATATAAGTTGAGTGCACAAAAACCTTCAGTAAATTGTTTTCTAGGTTGTAATGCTACGTTTTAAATAGACAATTAGAGGCATGTAATAGAGAATAGTATTACTGGATTATTTAAAATGTTGCAATTCACATCCAAAATCTAACAAATGCAAAGAGTATTATTAATTTGCATGACATGCTTGTGTAGTAACTAATTATATATTATTATTTGAAGACAATCTAATTATTAGAAGGAGGTGTTGTATGCCAGAGATAAGGTTTTTATCACAGTGTTACATGTTTCTCCAGACAAAATAAACCTGAGAAACATACAACTCTCATTAAATGATCACCATTACATATGCAGAGTGGACATTATGACAGACAAAAGATTTCCTTTATATGTAAAATCTGAGTTCTCATTAACATGGAGCTGTTTCCTCCAGATCCCCCATTGGCCAACCAAACTTGATTGTGGGCGGCGACTAGACAGAGAAGACATCTTATAGTTCCAGAGAGACTCAGCCAGAGAGACTACAGAAAGAGACTCAACCAGAGACAGCAGATCCCAGAGAGAGGATCAACCGAAAGAGCAGTAACCACAGCAGAAATAAGCTTCTAGAGACTAGATCCAAGACAGGACAAAGAGAGACCAGAGTTATGGAAACACATACATGTGACACTTGTGGGAAGAGCCTTTCCTCATCCAATTCCCTCAAGAACCACATGATGATCCACACTGGAGAGAAGCCCTACAGCTGTGACCTCTGTGGTAAAAGCTTTAGACGGGCTGGCAACTTGAGAGGTCACCGCAGGATCCACACTGAGGAGAAACCCTACAGCTGTGACCTCTGTGGTAAAACCTTTCGCCAGGCTAACCATTTCACTGCTCACAGCAGGATCCACACTGGAGAGAGGCCCTACCAATGTGACTTATGTGGTAAGACCTTTAGCCGTGCTGGAACTCTCAACCTTCACTGCAGGATCCACAATGGGGAAAAGCCTTACACCTGTGAATGCTGTCATAAAGCCTTCTCTAACAAGAGTGATTTGAATAAACACAGCAGGATCCACACAGGAGAGAAGCCCTACAGCTGTAACTTCTGTGGTAAAACCTTTAACCAGGCTGGTACTCTCAACATTCACCGTAGGATCCACACTGGGGAAAAGCCCCACATCTGTGAATGCTGTGATAAAGCTTTCCCTACCTCAGGTGGGTTGAAGAAACACAGCAGGATCCACACAGGAGGACTTCATTATCACTTGGTTTCAGTCTGTTAGCTTTGTTGGTAAGTGTAAAGCCCTTTGTCAAACTGGATTTGAAAAGTGATTTACAAATAAAGTTGTCTGAAATACCTTCTCTGTCTTGGTTGATTTGTTTTGTGACAGTTCACCTAAATAGTATGTTTCCAAACTACTTGTGAACATAGGACAGATGTTACTGACAAACTGTATTTCACAGCATTTTTGACATGTTGACATGTTTACAGAAGTATGTTATTCTCAGCATTGTCCATTGTGCTCATGATTATGTGTCATATTCAGGATTGTAATATGAATTGAAAACCTATCTCAACAAACTTGTTTCTTAAGTTTAATACTGTGCTTTATCGCTTTGTACGTTTACGTTACAATAGTGGATAGGATCCTGACATTGGAAGACCAAAACAGGTCGTTTTTATTCCAAATAACACACCATTTAGGCTTACGGCTGGTTTATGGGCTTGTGGTTTTATGGCTTATGGCTTGGCTTATGGGCTGGTTTATGGGTTGGCTTATGGGCTTGAAGATGTGAAGGAATTCACCTTTACACTTCAAGTATCATAGAAAAAGATTTGCTCAATTGGATACCAAAATAGTCAGAAGCTGTTTCAATAATGACTTGCCCTAAACAAACATCCTGAATAATGTTGCTGATGACCAGTGCAATGCACACTGATCTTCATCCATTGTAGAGTACGGACACACATTCTTTGTATTTACATTCGCAAGTCAAGGGCCATGAGACTGAATGGTTGTAAAACAAAGGGGTCAATTGTCCTATTTACCAGATGATAGCCTGATAACAGGGCAGTTTACACATTTCTCTCCTACCTCACTGGGATCTTCTCATACAAACTGTATTTTACCCTCCAAGTTAGTGTAGATTTGATCTCATTAGACTATTGCATAACCCACTGTGTGTCTATGATATAACTTAGATAAAGTTCCACTTTGTTTGGGTTAAACGAACGTCTTCAGATGTTCAATTTGCATCCGGGAGAGAAATTACTCACAAAGAAGTGGAAACTATGAAAGTTTTCATATTTGAGTCAAGTTCCTCTAAGAATACAAAATGTCACCTTAATCAACTGTCTATGGCTGGCTGCCGTATTAGATACACACACAAGAACAGCGCCTGCTGTGGAGTCAATATAAGTTGAGTGCACAAAAACCTTCAGTAAATTGTTTTCTAGGTTGTAATGTTACGTTTTAAATAGACAATTAGAGGCATGCAATAGAGAATAGTATTACTGGATTATTTAAAATGTTGCAATTCACATCCAAAATCTAACAAATGCAAAGAGTATTATTAATTTGCATGACATGCTTGTGTAGTAACTAATTCTATATTATTATTTTGAAGACAATCTAATTATTAGAAGGAGGTGTTGTATGCCAGAGATAAGGTTTTTATCACAGTGTTACATGTTTCTCCAGACAAAATAAACCTGAGAAACATACAACTCTCATTAAATGATCACCATTACATATGCAGAGTGGACATTATGACAGACAAAAGATTTCCTTTATATGTAAAATCTGAGTTCTCATTAACATGGAGCTGTTTCCTCCAGATCCCCCATTGGCCAACCAAACTTGATTGTGGGCGGCGACTAGACAGAGAAGACATCTTATAGTTCCAGAGAGACTCAGCCAGAGAGACTACAGAAAGAGACTCAACCAGAGACAGCAGATCCCAGAGAGAGGATCAACCAGAAAGAGCAGTAACCACAGCAGAAATAAGCTTCTAGAGACTAGATCCAAGACAGGACAAAGAGAGACCAGAGTTATGGAAACACATACATGTGACGCTTGTGGGAAGAGCCTTTCCTCATCCAATTCCCTCAAGAACCACATGATGATCCACACTGGAGAGAAGCCCTACAGCTGTGACCTCTGTGGTAAAAGCTTTAGACGGGCTGGCAACTTGAGAGGTCACCGCAGGATCCACACTGAGGAGAAACCCTACAGCTGTGACCTCTGTGGTAAAACCTTTCGCCAGGCTAACCATTTCACTGCTCACAGCAGGATCCACACTGGAGAGAGGCCCTACCAATGTGACTTATGTGGTAAGACCTTTAGCCGTGCTGGAACTCTCAACCTTCACTGCAGGATCCACAATGGGGAAAAGCCTTACACCTGTGAATGCTGTCATAAAGCCTTCTCTAACAAGAGTGATTTGAATAAACACAGCAGGATCCACACAGGAGAGAAGCCCTACAGCTGTAATTTCTGTGGTAAAACCTTTAACCAGGCTGGTACTCTCAACATTCACCGTAGGATCCACACTGGGGAAAAGCCCCACATCTGTGAATGCTGTGATAAAGCTTTCCCTACCTCAGGTGGGTTGAAGAAACACAGCAGGATCCACACAGGAGGACTTCATTATCACTTGGTTTCAGTCTGTTAGCTTTGTTGGTAAGTGTAAAGCCCTTTGTCAAACGGATTTGAAAAGTGATTTACAAATAAAGTTGTCTGAAATACCTTCTCTGTCTTGGTTGATTTGTTTTGTGACAGTTCACCTAAATAGTATGTTTCCAAACTACTTGTGAACATAGGACAGATGTTACTGACAAACTGTATTTCACAGCATTTTTGACATGTTGACATGTTTACAGAAGTATGTTATTCTCAGCATTGTCCATTGTGCTCATGATTATGTGTCATATTCAGGATTGTAATATGAATTGAAAACCTATCTCAACAAACTTGTTTCTTAAGTTTAATACTGTGCTTTATCGCTTTGTACGTTTACGTTACAATAGTGGATAGGATCCTGACATTGGAAGACCAAAACAGGTCGTTTTTATTCCAAATAACACACCATTTAGGCTTATGGGCTTGTGGTTTTATGGCTTATGGCTTGGCTTATGGGCTGGTTTATGGGTTGGCTTATGGGCTTGAAGATGTGAAGGAATTCACCTTTACACTTCAAGTATCATAGAAAAAGATTTGCTCAATTGGATACCAAAATAGTCAGAAGCTGTTTCAATAATGACTTGCCCTAAACAAACATCCTGAATAATGTTGCTGATGACCAGTGCAATGCACACTGATCTTCATCCATTGTAGAGTACGGACACACATTCTTTGTATTTACATTCGCAAGTCAAGGGCCATGAGACTGAATGGTTGTAAAACAAAGGGGTCAATTGTCCTATTTACCAGATGATAGCCTGATAACAGGGCAGTTTACACATTTCTCTCCTACCTCACTGGGATCTTCTCATACAAACTGTATTTTACCCTCCAAGTTAGTGTAGATTTGATCTCATTAGACTATTGCATAACCCACTGTGTGTCTATGATATAACTTAGATAAAGTTCCACTTTGTTTGGGTTAAACGAACGTCTTCAGATGTTCAATTTGCATCCGGGAGAGAAATTACTCACAAAGAAGTGGAAACTATGAAAGTTTTCATATTTGAGTCAAGTTCCTCTAAGAATACAAAATGTCACCTTAATCAACTGTCTATGGCTGGCTGCCGTATTAGATACACACACAAGAACAGCGCCTGCTGTGGAGTCAATATAAGTTGAGTGCACAAAAACCTTCAGTAAATTGTTTTCTAGGTTGTAATGCTACGTTTTAAATAGACAATTAGAGGCATGTAATAGAGAATAGTATTACTGGATTATTTAAAATGTTGCAATTCACATCCAAAATCTAACAAATGCAAAGAGTATTATTAATTTGCATGACATGCTTGTGTAGTAACTAATTATATATTATTATTTTGAAGACAATCGAATTATTAGAAGGAGGTGTTGTATGCCAGAGATAAGGTTTTTATCACAGTGTTACATGTTTCTCCAGACAAAATAAACCTGAGAAACATACAACTCTCATTAAATGATCACCATTACATATGCAGAGTGGACATTATGACAGACAAAAGATTTCCTTTATATGTAAAATCTGAGTTCTCATTAACATGGAGCTGTTTCCTCCAGATCCCCCATTGGCCAACCAAACTTGATTGTGGGCGGCGACTAGACAGAGAAGACATCTTATAGTTCCAGAGAGACTCAGCCAGAGAGACTACAGAAAGAGACTCAACCAGAGACAGCAGATCCCAGAGAGAGGATCAACCTGAAAGAGCAGTAACCACAGCAGAAATAAGCTTCTAGAGACTAGATCCAAGACAGGACAAAGAGAGACCAGAGTTATGGAAACACATACATGTGACACTTGTGGGAAGAGCCTTTCCTCATCCAATTCCCTCAAGAACCACATGATGATCCACACTGGAGAGAAGCCCTACAGCTGTGACCTCTGTGGTAAAAGCTTTAGACGGGCTGGCAACTTGAGAGGTCACCGCAGGATCCACACTGAGGAGAAACCCTACAGCTGTGACCTCTGTGGTAAAACCTTTCGCCAGGCTAACCATTTCACTGCTCACAGCAGGATCCACACTGGAGAGAGGCCCTACCAATGTGACTTATGTGGTAAGACCTTTAGCCGTGCTGGAACTCTCAACCTTCACTGCAGGATCCACAATGGGGAAAAGCCTTACACCTGTGAATGCTGTCATAAAGCCTTCTCTAACAAGAGTGATTTGAATAAACACAGCAGGATCCACACAGGAGAGAAGCCCTACAGCTGTAACTTCTGTGGTAAAACCTTTAACCAGGCTGGTACTCTCAACATTCACCGTAGGATCCACACTGGGGAAAAGCCCCACATCTGTGAATGCTGTGATAAAGCTTTCCCTACCTCAGGTGGGTTGAAGAAACACAGCAGGATCCACACAGGAGGACTTCATTATCACTTGGTTTCAGTCTGTTAGCTTTGTTGGTAAGTGTAAAGCCCTTTGTCAAATGGATTTGAAAAGTGATTTACAAATAAAGTTGTCTGAAATACCTTCTCTGTCTTGGTTGATTTGTTTTGTGACAGTTCACCTAAATAGTATGTTTCCAAACTACTTGTGAACATAGGACAGATGTTACTGACAAACTGTATTTCACAGCATTTTTGACATGTTGACATGTTTACAGAAGTATGTTATTCTCAGCATTGTCCATTGTGCTCATGATTATGTGTCATATTCAGGATTGTAATATGAATTGAAAACCTATCTCAACAAACTTGTTTCTTAAGTTTAATACTGTGCTTTATCGCTTTGTACGTTTACGTTACAATAGTGGATAGGATCCTGACATTGGAAGACCAAAACAGGTCGTTTTTATTCCAAATAACACACCATTTAGGCTTACGGGCTTGGTTTATGGGCTTGTGGTTTTATGGCTTATGGCTTGGCTTATGGGCTGGTTTATGGGTTGGCTTATGGGCTTGAAGATGTGAAGGAATTCACCTTTACACTTCAAGTATCATAGAAAAAGATTTGCTCAATTGGATACCAAAATAGTCAGAAGCTGTTTCAATAATGACTTGCCCTAAACAAACATCCTGAATAATGTTGCTGATGACCAGTGCAATGCACACTGATCTTCATCCATTGTAGAGTACGGACACACATTCTTTGTATTTACATTCGCAAGTCAAGGGCCATGAGACTGAATGGTTGTAAAACAAAGGGGTCAATTGTCCTATTTACCAGATGATAGCCTGATAACAGGGCAGTTTACACATTTCTCTCCTACCTCACTGGGATCTTCTCATACAAACTGTATTTTACCCTCCAAGTTAGTGTAGATTTGATCTCATTAGACTATTGCATAACCCACTGTGTGTCTATGATATAACTTAGATAAAGTTCCACTTTGTTTGGGTTAAACGAACGTCTTCAGATGTTCAATTTGCATCCGGGAGAGAAATTACTCACAAAGAAGTGGAAACTATGAAAGTTTTCATATTTGAGTCAAGTTCCTCTAAGAATACAAAATGTCACCTTAATCAACTGTCTATGGCTGGCTGCCGTATTAGATACACACACAAGAACAGCGCCTGCTGTGGAGTCAATATAAGTTGAGTGCACAAAAACCTTCAGTAAATTGTTTTCTAGGTTGTAATGCTACGTTTTAAATAGACAATTAGAGGCATGTAATAGAGAATAGTATTACTGGATTATTTAAAATGTTGCAATTCACATCCAAAATCTAACAAATGCAAAGAGTATTATTAATTTGCATGACATGCTTGTGTAGTAACTAATTATATATTATTATTTTGAAGACAATCGAATTATTAGAAGGAGGTGTTGTATGCCAGAGATAAGGTTTTTATCACAGTGTTACATGTTTCTCCAGACAAAATAAACCTGAGAAACATACAACTCTCATTAAATGATCACCATTACATATGCAGAGTGGACATTATGACAGACAAAAGATTTCCTTTATATGTAAAATCTGAGTTCTCATTAACATGGAGCTGTTTCCTCCAGATCCCCCATTGGCCAACCAAACTTGATTGTGGGCGGCGACTAGACAGAGAAGACATCTTATAGTTCCAGAGAGACTCAGCCAGAGAGACTACAGAAAGAGACTCAACCAGAGACAGCAGATCCCAGAGAGAGGATCAACCTGAAAGAGCAGTAACCACAGCAGAAATAAGCTTCTAGAGACTAGATCCAAGACAGGACAAAGAGAGACCAGAGTTATGGAAACACATACATGTGACACTTGTGGGAAGAGCCTTTCCTCATCCAATTCCCTCAAGAACCACATGATGATCCACACTGGAGAGAAGCCCTACAGCTGTGACCTCTGTGGTAAAAGCTTTAGACGGGCTGGCAACTTGAGAGGTCACCGCAGGATCCACACTGAGGAGAAACCCTACAGCTGTGACCTCTGTGGTAAAACCTTTCGCCAGGCTAACCATTTCACTGCTCACAGCAGGATCCACACTGGAGAGAGGCCCTACCAATGTGACTTATGTGGTAAGACCTTTAGCCGTGCTGGAACTCTCAACCTTCACTGCAGGATCCACAATGGGGAAAAGCCTTACACCTGTGAATGCTGTCATAAAGCCTTCTCTAACAAGAGTGATTTGAATAAACACAGCAGGATCCACACAGGAGAGAAGCCCTACAGCTGTAACTTCTGTGGTAAAACCTTTAACCAGGCTGGTACTCTCAACATTCACCGTAGGATCCACACTGGGGAAAAGCCCCACATCTGTGAATGCTGTGATAAAGCTTTCCCTACCTCAGGTGGGTTGAAGAAACACAGCAGGATCCACACAGGAGGACTTCATTATCACTTGGTTTCAGTCTGTTAGCTTTGTTGGTAAGTGTAAAGCCCTTTGTCAAATGGATTTGAAAAGTGATTTACAAATAAAGTTGTCTGAAATACCTTCTCTGTCTTGGTTGATTTGTTTTGTGACAGTTCACCTAAATAGTATGTTTCCAAACTACTTGTGAACATAGGACAGATGTTACTGACAAACTGTATTTCACAGCATTTTTGACATGTTGACATGTTTACAGAAGTATGTTATTCTCAGCATTGTCCATTGTGCTCATG
This sequence comes from Thaleichthys pacificus, assembly GCA_023658055.1. Classification (NCBI taxonomy): domain Eukaryota; kingdom Metazoa; phylum Chordata; class Actinopteri; order Osmeriformes; family Osmeridae; genus Thaleichthys; species Thaleichthys pacificus. The sequence goes on from JAMDYH010001460.1 coordinate 100,457, forward strand.
ATTATGTGTCATATTCAGGATTGTAATATGAATTGAAAACCTATCTCAACAAACTTGTTTCTTAAGTTTAATACTGTGCTTTATCGCTTTGTACGTTTACGTTACAATAGTGGATAGGATCCTGACATTGGAAGACCAAAACAGGTCGTTTTTATTCCAAATAACACACCATTTAGGCTTACGGGCTTGGTTTATGGGCTTGTGGTTTTATGGCTTATGGCTTGGCTTATGGGCTGGTTTATGGGTTGGCTTATGGGCTTGAAGATGTGAAGGAATTCACCTTTACACTTCAAGTATCATAGAAAAAGATTTGCTCAATTGGATACCAAAATAGTCAGAAGCTGTTTCAATAATGACTTGCCCTAAACAAACATCCTGAATAATGTTGCTGATGACCAGTGCAATGCACACTGATCTTCATCCATTGTAGAGTACGGACACACATTCTTTGTATTTACATTCGCAAGTCAAGGGCCATGAGACTGAATGGTTGTAAAACAAAGGGGTCAATTGTCCTATTTACCAGATGATAGCCTGATAACAGGGCAGTTTACACATTTCTCTCCTACCTCACTGGGATCTTCTCATACAAACTGTATTTTACCCTCCAAGTTAGTGTAGATTTGATCTCATTAGACTATTGCATAACCCACTGTGTGTCTATGATATAACTTAGATAAAGTTCCACTTTGTTTGGGTTAAACGAACGTCTTCAGATGTTCAATTTGCATCCGGGAGAGAAATTACTCACAAAGAAGTGGAAACTATGAAAGTTTTCATATTTGAGTCAAGTTCCTCTAAGGATACAATATTTATTCTTATTCAACTGTCTGGCTGGCTGCCATCTTGTGTGGAGACAAAGAAGACTATGGAACAGATATGTGTTAAACACCAACTTTATTGAGTTCTGGGTACATTGGGAGTTTTTTGGAGCTAGCATCAAAAAGGGCAATACTGCCTTAATTAACAAGGAGAGGGAGATGGCTAAGCAAAACTTCCTGTCCGGTTAAGTGCATAAGTCGTAGGCCTACCCTAGGCATATAGCCTAATAGACAAAAACAGACATAACTGCAATGCTGTTCATTAGCCAAATTGGATGTGGACCAAGTGAGGCCTTTCTGACTAATCATTGGTCTGTCTTCTCATTGGGTACATTGGGAGCTTTTTGGAGTTATCATCCAAACGGCCAATACTGCCGTAATGTCTCTGCAGGAAAACACGATATTGCACTCGCCCTTGCACAATCGTAGCTCAATTCCTCATTGGCGGGCCAGATTATCTGGGCGGGCACAGCAGAGAGAAGGGCGGTAGCCTGGCTCCTTGTTACGTCAATAAGAGGAGATTTTCAAACCGAGCGTTTGAGCCTTCATTTTCTCAAAGGCGGAGAAGAACACCCAGGGCTTGGTTTACACCTATCGAAAATTCTAGCCACTGGGGGACCAAAGGCAGGCTAGGGGAACTCATATTAATGTTAAATAACCTCCTAAAGTGAAGTGTTCATGTCATGTGACCTTTAAGGGATGATCGAACCAGCCGTCTCTGTGAATAAATTCCGATGGTCTCAGCCACAATCTTCGACCCAGCGTCCCGTGCCTCCGTCTCTCCGCACTGCACCCCTAAAGGCCGAATTATAGCCTACTACTCCGACTCCGTTACGGACAGACAGACGGACGGAGTCGGACGGATTCGTTGAATTTACACTCCGAAGGCTGTGGGTGCTGAAAACAATTCACCGCCAGAAGAGTAGGTGGCGCTGCACTGCGATGCTAGCTAGGTTATCGAAAAGTGAGCAAATTTACAAATTATACTACTCCAGAGATGACTACTCCGTTTTCACGAAGACGGAGACATGGAACGCCCTCCGATGTGGAATGCCCTCTCCGAGCCCCTCGGAGAGCTCTACGTGCACCAGAGAATGTCTAATATAGGGAGAAGTTGCACTCTAGTTCAATATGAGGTCGCTAACGGTCGAGTGCAGAATGAATGGAGGTCTATGGAGCTATACCCCTCAAAATCCACTTTTCTCAGGATAAATTTTTTTGTCTAGTAATTTGAATTCTGAATTCAAAAGGGGAGGCAAAAAAAATACACACCGCTGGGTGATAGATTTTTTTAAAGTCGCCTTTCTGTTCTAAAAAGCCTTTTAAAATGTCATTGACGTCATACACATTGTACGGCCTGAGATACTGCTTGACGGCAAGCTCTGGTTACTTCCACTTTTCTCTCGAGGCATCGACAACACAGTTGACAGGTTAGGCTCTCCCTGTCAATACACATGCTAGAATGTTGTTGCTAATGTTGCTAATGCTCTGACATTCTGGTTCTGCTTCGGATGCCATCAAGCGGGATCTCTGGTCGTAGTCAGAGCCATAGAAAAAGAGAGTTGCGACACGCTTTGATCTCGCCGACGCGTGATCACGTGGTCCATGTAGCTCGCTGTAGTTCCAAAAAGCCCCACTGCTGTCAACCGGTTTGAATGGTTTTCAATGAAGCTGGCCAACGGAAGTCGCTTTCTCAGGCAAAATTATGAATGAAACAGGCTCGGTAAAAGAAATCCGATATTCTGGCTATCTTCAGCTGACTCGTATCTACAAAAGGCAGCCCTCCCTGACGTTTTTGATGTAGAATGGAGTGAAATACAACATTGTGAACACTCGCTGCCAGTGAAACACAGGAAAAAAGCTAGAGATTTTTTGTCACGTGGTTCCGGTAGCTCGCTGTAGTTAAAAAACAAAGACACTGCTGTCAACCTGTTTGAATGGTTTTCGGCGGGACAGACAGCAGCACCATCTCGATTCAAGGATATTTTCGGTATATTAACACATAATGTCAATTGGTTACTGGTGTGTTGTATCATGTATGTCTGATACTTTATTAACATTTATTTACGGACTTATTAATCAGATGTATAAGAGTAATAAGAGTAACTTTGTATGCCAACGAACACCAATAACTAGAACTAATTTGACAGACTACAAACCAACGAACTTCTGGTGCTCTCGAGCTAGCTACGGTAAAAATGTTGCTTAGCTCTAACCTACGTGACCTACAGTCTAGCTCTAACTGCGTTTCGAATCAAACAAGCTATAATCTTACAATACATTTTATCTAAAGCTAGCTATATGAAATACTACTAATAACAATTGATATGTGGTGGTAAAAATATGAAAAACTGAAGGATTTTCATCAATTTACCAGCTAACTTGCTTCGGAGACACTGAAAATGAATGGGGTTCAATGGTGGAAAATACAATGTTTGGAACTATAGGTCGCGTGAGACACGCTTTACTTCCGCATTCCTCGATAACAATGGGAGTCTATGGAAGTGTCGCAACTCTCTTTTTCTATGGCTCTGGTCGTAGTCAGTCCTTCACTAACCAATCAGAATTCGTTAGCAGAATGCTAGCGTGTTATGGGCAACAAGACTTACCCTGTAAGAAATCGAAAGGACATAAGTACTCGTTCATTCAACTTTAGACCTGTATGACCCATGTTAAACATGCAAAAACTACAATCAAATCTGAGATTTCTCAACGACAATCAGGTGAAAGAGGCAAATTTAGCCGTTTAGCTCCATAGACTCCCATTCATTCTGCACTCGACCGCGATCACTCCCAGTGGAACTCTGGTGGAACTGCAACAAAATTCGGTACAATGGGGCAGTGGCCAGGCTCTCCTTAAACAGGCTCTGCGTGCACCTGATTTTCCTGACTATCCGTCATTTTACGGATACCCCTAGGCCCGTATTAAGAACCGCTTGAGTCAGGGGCGGGGTTGCCGTGAACAACAAGACAACAGAATCTTTTGACCGCCATTGCTGTAAGTTTTTACAATTCATATTTCAGCTAAACAGGACATGTAAATCAGCAACTGAATTAAAATGTGACGAGAAATGGGCAGTGTAGTTGCTTAGTAGTTTTTCTATGGCTCTGGTAGGAACAAGGCGAGCCACTGTTCTGCGCAAGACCGGAGTCGGTCTGGAAAGATGGCGCGGTCCATTTCACGCTCTCGCTTGCCTCACTACGCCACTGAGCACTTTTCATAGAAATGAATGGGGACGCCATCTTGAAAGAGCAGGCTTGCTGTGTACTGTATATAAGTCTATGAAGGAGACAACGAGAGAGATGCAAATGTTCAGCCATTAGAGAAATTCCCGATGGGCAGGGTAAGACTTCAGATTAGTAATGAGTGTTGTGTGTGTCAAGGTAACTACTCCTGTTTTCCTCCTTCCATGACAACCCCGAATAACCTATTCAAAGCACTACGAGAAAGCTATTGTTTACAGCAGCAACCCAGTCATCCCGTTTCCCGTTTTTAAAGGAAATGTACATGTCTTGATTGTGGACAACCTTTTCTTCCCCAATCTCAACGAATAGCCGAACACAGCAACAGCATTGACGTTGTTTAAAATTACCACAGTAACTTGCTCACATCTTCTAAACTCCATCAAAACAATCATTCGCGAAAATTCTACAATGTTCATCAAAAAAGGTATATACTAGGCATTCTATACAAATTCAAAGTTGTACACATTGTCGGTAACATATAGCCTACAATCTTTCTATATAACAGTAGCCTAGTCCTATGTCACGCTCTGTAGCTATCTAGCTAATAGGCTATACATTGTCAACTTGGTCTCTATGTTGCAATTGAGTAATGACGTTGTGTTTGAAGAAGCAGATAGTCTACGAATTAAGTAAATAATTATTGAAGCAAAGGAGCTTTTCTTATCTTTTAACACTTCAACGGCCTTAATGTCCTCAACAGTAGGTGGCGCATCACCTTTTTCACCTTTTTGCAAAGCCTGACTGAATTACAGCTGTTTGAACTTGAACCAAATCTGACAATGCTTGCCATTGGAGAAACGTCTTATTTAAATATTCAGTTATTGAACAAAGTAAAGTCCAGGTCTTGGAATGGCTCAATTAGCTGAGATGTTGTAAGTACATTTTATTTATAAAGCACACTAACACTAGCCTGGCTCTGCCCTCCTACGTACTTACGCTCAATGTTGATTTTGCTTCTGTACTAGGTCTGGGATTTCAGTGTGTTAGTCGGTTTTCAGAAAATATTTTTTGTAGGTCCAATCAGCGAACAGAGGGAGTGGCTGAGAACGATGACGTTGATGTCGTGCATTAGTTTGAATTGTAGTTCAGTAATGGCAGCGGAGAAAGATGCGAGCAGAGCTATTCGGTCTGTTGTGGCAACGCTGCCGAATATCCATAAGTTAAAGCCGGAGCAAGAACAATCCTTGCTGAGTTTTGTTGGTGGCCATGATGTTGTGGCCCTCCTCCCCATGGGGTTCGGGAAAAGTTTGATTTTCCAGCTACGGCAGGTAGCTCCGTTACAGTAGTGGTGAAGGAGTTGGCTAAGGCGAACGCTAGTGATTGGTTATGGCAGATCAGAGTGGCTCTGAGCAGATCCAATAGTTTTAAACTTCAACAGAGTACCCGCCTTCAAGGAAGTTAACGCTTGTCAATGGAGCAATCCCAGACCCTCTGTACAAATTAAATGTACGAGGGTCTGGTTAGGACCAGGCTACTGAGGTGCCGAACAAAAGCACCAAAAAGACACCATAAAATACATAGAAAAACAAAATACAAACAGTCAATAACAGTAAAATAAGTAACAATATAACTCAAGAGGTAGTGGGAAACGCGAGTGCATAGGTGCGTTTGGATTTAAAAACAGACAATGAAGGAGCTTGCCTGATAAATAGAGGAAGTTGATTCCACAGCCTAGGACCGGCAACTGCAACCGGGGAGTGTACCAAAGTAGTTTGTCCGCAGACCTCAGTGACCTAAGGTGCATGTAATTGTATGAGGTCCAAGATATACGAAGGGGCCTGTCCATTAAGAGCTTTAAAACAAACAATAACATTTTTAAATGTATTATATACTGGACAGGAAGCCAGTGCAAAGAGGCCAAGACTGGGGTAATGTGTTTAAACTTCCTAGTGGATGATGTGCTGGGTTGTAGGTTCAAAACCAGGTAGAGGCATAGTTTAAAATATATATATATTAGTGGTGGGCATAGATTAATTTCTAAAATCTAGATTAACGCCAAGATTACAGTGAGATTAATATAGATTAAAATGGCTCATTTGAATTCCGCCAAAGGCATTCAGAATATGTGTGCTACCCAAATAATGACTAAAAGTAAGTCTTTGAGAACAGGTTTCTCAAGCCAGGTGGCACATTAGACCAGGGGCTCATCTCCTGTTTCCAAAATGCATCACAAACTGCTTGAGAAAGCTGTTCTACTATGATAATTGGTGATGAAAATAAATTATGTTCAATAAGATGTACTTGTGTTTATTAACTGTTTATTAGATTAGTTAGCTTGGCTGATAGAGCTGTGCTGACGGGCTTGCCTCGGTTGCACTCAGACATAGTAGTTTGACGACGACTCTTCCCCTGCGCTACATCAGTGCTTGGCCCGGCATCTTCCGCATTAGCTAAGGGATGCTATGCGTTTAGGTGGTATTTGAGACTGGAAGAACTCCTGAAGTAAACTAATTCCACATAGCACAAGGTGCAAACAACCGTAGTCTTGTCGAGGTTTCCATTGGGAAGCTTCTTAAAAATACATTTTCCCTGAAGCAAACCAGGCGC
>JAMDYH010001460.1:107170-144170 GCA_023658055.1 Thaleichthys pacificus
GGAGCCACAGTACTCCACTCTGTGAATCATCTCCATGTCCCGGTTCTGTTCCTCCATGCAGCCTATCATGTCGTCCACCTCAACCTCCCGCTCCAGAACAGGAGGAGAACTGCACTCTGAATGCCCTGTAAAAACAAGGATACAGATATAGTGTGTTGATCAAAATGCACCAACAAGTGGACTAATCCTGAATAAGAACACTGACTAATGCTCAACTGACAGCCCACAATCGCTGAGAACCAACCATACAGACTGTCATCATGTGTCTCTGTGGTGCATTCTGATTCCTGCCTCTCCTCTGTGCCTCCCCAGTCTTGTTCCACGGGGTTCTGTAAGGCAGTCTGCAGTTGGGGCGGGCTTCTGTCCGGCACCAACTTGGACACCCTCTGCCTGGTCTTGCGCTTCACCAGGCGGCGGAGCATGCCCGCCCTCTCGCCCTGGTCCGGGTCAGAGTTCACTGAGGAGCGGGTGAGGGAGAGGCGGAGGCGAGGGGGGGGTTTCTCCTTGTGCGAGCTGCGGAGATCCATGGCGTAGATGTTCTACAAGAGAGACACCGTATCCACAAGGTTAAATCTGCCCCGCTGGCCTCAGTCATACCATGTGTGTCCCAGAACAACAAAGACAACTGTCATGTAACAACTTCTGAATGAGCTTTTGTTATTTACTGCTGTGTAATGTTATCCACACCACAGTCTGCTATACTGTATAATAGGCTACGGAAGAGTGCCTCTGGACAAGGACAAAGGTAGGTGTCCTACCCGTAGGACCAGCCTTCGAGGTCTCAGGCCTTTCCTCCGGTACGCTAGAGCCCGGTCCTTCTCCTCCCTGGTAGACAGAAGAAAGAGAAAAAGAGAGAGGTAGAGAAAGAGAGAGTTAGAGTTAGTGACAAAGAGAGTTAGAGATATAAAAAAAGAGTTCGAAATACAGTTAGAGAGTTAGAGAAAGAGTTGCAGAGAGAGAGTGTTAGAGAAAAAGAACGAAAGAACAAGAGTAGGATAGCAATGAAGGGAGTGTGAGAAAGAGGGTGTTTGAGGAAAGAAGGAGGATGACAGAGAAAGTAGAAGAAGTTAGGCTCAAGCCGACAGGTCTCACTCTGGAAGTGTTGTCACTATCAGCACACCTTCAGGATGACTTACTTCTCCTCATAGGCCAGAACCAGACGTGGGTCTAGAATGTTGTCTTCTGGCTCCCAAGTACTGTACCTATCAAACACACACCACATTGTGTATGTGAATACATCCACATTGTGTGCAAGGAGCTCTCAGATGTGAGACATATGACACATTCATGACTCATACACAGGTATTCATGAACAGATAATGGCGTCCCCCACTTACTTTGGTGACCATCCCTGCCACTTCAGTAGGTATTCCACGTTACCCTAAGACAGAGAGCAAACGACACACATTTTGGATTCTAGTACAATAAAAAATGTTTAACTCAACGGGTGCAGAAAATAAATACTGTCTCTTTAATGGGCAAGTACGGTGAGCAGATCATTGGGAGAATGTTCTTTTCGAATGGAGATCGTGCAGGATGACGTCAATGACAAGGGGTCTCGGTTGCCTACAGCACTACTACCGTGCTTGCGTGGTCGCACATGTGGTATAGGTTGGGTTTAATAATGTAGCAGCACGTCTAGAACACTAAAGTGATGGAAATAGGTGGGGCCATGGTAACATGTAAACAACTGGTATTGCGCAACGCGCTAAGGTCTCATTTACGTCCACCTCCTACCATTATGTGCAACGCGCCTTGCTCTTTATCGATATGATGTTGCAATAGGTTAAGTGGACAACATCACATAGCCGACAAAAAACCTCTCATCATCCGACTGTTTTCAAGGTTTTCAATTAGAAAGACAATAAATACATTAGGATGAATAACAAAATACCACCACAAAAATGTAAATGGGCCAAAGGCATTTCATAATGTTTCTGAGATATGCATGAACTAAACTTACATTACGCAGTTTCACGGATCCCCATTCATCTGTGTCCCCTTGATTCTCCCATTGGCGTAACCTACAAATAAACTGCGTAGCTTCGGACACATTGGCCGCGCGGATCGGCTATATGGCTGTAATCCCTATACAGCGGAGGCGAATCGATATAGACAAACACACCCCCTTTACATTTTACTACAATAGCGTAAGCTGCTTTAAAAACAATGCTCCGCTGAGAAATAAAGTCAGTCGATGTACAAAAGGGCACTTCTCTTCCGTCCTTAAACATATAGTCCACACCATAAAAACAATGTCAAACTTTTGTGTCATAGTTAATAAGGGCCTATAGAACCATAGAATGTCCTTCTCTACAGGATATGTTGAGCAACAAAATGTTCTCTTGCGTAAACTCATACGAAAACTGCGTAGGACTTTGTTCAGTAGCCTAGATAATGTGTTTTAAAGACTAAGCAGGGTAGCCGACAGCACATTCTGCATATTGGAAACACTGTGGACAAACTTGGTCATATTTCTTACCTTTCTAACTCTCTTCTTGGTTATTGATTCAACTGCAAACACTTGTTCTCCTATGGATGACAGTTCCATCCCTCATACACTGAGCTGGCAGCACGCAGTAGGACGCGAGGTGTCTGCACTGTTCTGTTCTCGTTTTCTAAGAAATAATATTCCTTAAAAAACTGCAGGTAGCGACTGAACTAATCGAAATTTTCCAATTGAACCCGTTCTATGGTATTTGGGTTTTTTCTTTCATCCTCAAATGCAGGCAATCTCCGACGCTGAGCGCTAAAACTGTGCTTCTTTCTGAGTTTTTAAAATCTGCGACACATCACACTGACTAGCTCGTGCTTCGCTAGGGCGCGCCCCCTTTCCATTGCGATGCGCCGAGCCCCCAAGTTGCGTGCCCACGAGTCCGCGCACGCAAATGAGAGCAGAGCGCAAAGACTGAAATGGTGGGAAGGATGGGACAACAATAATAAGGCCTACTTCTGAGACCTTTGCAAAGGAGCACCGCTGTTTTGATGTAGGCTACCACTCAAACATTCCGTTTCCTCAGTATATAAGCATATGCCTAGTTTATGTAGATCCAAATATAGGCCTAGATGTTTCGCCTAAAAAAGCATGTTGCTTTTCATTTCTCATATGTTTATTCTCACAATTTTGACAATGGTGCATTGTCACAGCTGAGAAAGGTAGATATCTTTTCAGCCATCCTATTTATGTTTGAAATGGGATCAACAGTTCAGCTGAACTACAGCACAAGTCTGAGACAAAGAATTACATAACAGTTGAAAAGACCAGGAAAGATTGCAATCTGCATTGGAAATGAAAGCCCTTTGCTCTTTGATTGGAAAATACCCACTCTCCCAACAGTGGTATATTATTAGTTATTGGTATTGCTCAGCTAAATCATGCACAGCCTAAGGCGTAGAATGGCGTTCACTTTGGATAAAAGCGTCTGCTAAATGAATATGTAAAGAATGTTACTTTCTTCTAATATGTATTTACAATGTAGACAGTGATAGTGGAAACACTATCAGCACACAAAACAATGTCTCCCAACCAGAACATGGAAAAAAAACGTTGTTGACTATAATGGATGGATGAAAGGATGGATGAAAGTACTACAGATAGATGGAAGAATGAATACATTAATGACTGAATGGGTAGGTAGTAGGTAGATGTAATTGATGGATGAATGGATGGATAGCTAGATGGATGAATGGAATGCATAGGCTAATAGATGGACGGTATATGGATATATACAGCTCATTCTACCTCTCCCTGCAATATCAATGTTCTCGAACAAACTTCCATCAAGCCGGCCACAGCCACAGTTTCTCTGCACCTGTTAGTACTTGCATCACCAACGAGCTGGTCATGGTAAACTGTTTCCAAGGTGATCAGTGAAATGATGGAGGAGTGTGATTGTTGGAGTGTCAGAGTAAAACTGTTGCCTGGTCAATTCCTCTACATTCCCATCTTTGACCTGCTCAAGAGTTCTAAAGGGGCAAACATACTTTTACATATATATAAAAAACAACTGTTTACAGCAATTGTTGTTATACTCAGTAGTGAAGTGAGGATTGATGGAAAAGCAAACAAGCCGAACACCCACACGCATGACTCATGTATGACTCACGAGTGTGCCAGCGGCAGGCAGAGATGTTGATAACGTTTTCAGAATCTAGCAGTACGAGCCTTCAAACGTAAAGGTTAGCCTAACAACGGAAACACTTTAAAAAGCCCTACGATATAGGTCACTACATACCATTCTCTTTGTACTCTGTCCACGCCATGTATCTGACAAGACACAGTCAAGCATTGATTCAGTTGCAAGTTCTATCATACTTTGATCTAAACATAAAGTAATTATCTCCCAGTCTACTAGGATGGTGGGTGAATGTAGGATGTATTAGAATCACACGGTCATATGGTCACTCTTTGGATATATTTATTTAGCTTAAGTCCAAGTAACAAATCTCTTCAGGACAAAACAAAGCCACGGACTTTGACCTGACAACATAAATCAAGTATGTTTAAATGGCATTGTTTGGTTCTTTCAGGAGAAAACACACAACGACCATCTTGTTAGAACCAATGTTAAGTTCAATACTGAAAAATATAGAACCAGAACGTTAGATGTGTCGATTCTAGCTAATAATGAAGAACTAGAATGGTTATTGTCAATGTGTCCCGAAGGAGGCGCCAAAAGCACCTTGTTTTAGCTCACAGCTCTCTAGCTAGCTTTTACTAGCTTCTTGCAGTAGTGAGTAGAGACCACTGTCGCGGGAATGTGTTCCGAATCGTCGGCCTTTAAGAGTTATACGTCTAACGCCGATTTAGGTAACCTTCAAATATTTTTCGCTGCTTTTTTCGTTTCACATTTCACTGAACTACGGAAAAGCAAAAACCAGCAGGTGCAGCTGTCAGTTCAGGACAAAAGCAGGGCTGCAAGACACTACCGGCGAATAAACTCGTCGGTTTTACGTGATGGATACAAATGGCATGAAGTACAGTGTACAACTGTATGTATACGACCTGTCAAGAGGAATGGCCCGTAGTCTCAGCCCCATAATGTTGGGTAAGCATGCCGTCTGGAAACATGATCTAATCGGTATAGCTACAGTAGTAGCCAGCTATCGTTGGGCTTAAGGAACTAATTGTGGTGCTGTCAAGCGGGGTACCAGACAGTGGGCCATAGTTGATGTTAACGATTTTATATTGGCATGAGGAATATGTCATTCACATGAGTCATCAATTCAGGTGACCGGTGAATGCGAGGTCTGCGCGCTAGTCCAAGTGCATTCACAAGGGTTTGATCTGCCAGCTAATTAGTGAACCCTCTTTATTGCAGGTAAACAACTTGATGGAATTGGTATGGGCCCTCCTATACATATAGACCTACAATGGACTTGCATGTTGTATGATACCAGAATTGTTCAAACCACAGTTAAGAACCAATTACTTGTAGGTCAACATGGATTTCTCTGTGTGTCTACATCTCCTCACAGGCACACTGCCATTGTGGTGTATGGAGACGAATTCTTCTTTGGAGGAGTGGGCATCTCTAGTTGCTCACCATTAAGTCCAGCATGACATCAGACAATAGGTTAAACAAAATTCAAAGGAGAAAACTTGGTATGTCTGCCTGACTATTTGATGTTGTGATCCCATGCTAATACTTTCAAAATGGAATCGTTCAGCTTTTGTACTCAGAATAAAGTTAGACTGGGGTGCCAAATTCCCAGTCCAGGGGGTTCACTTGTACATCAAGCTGCTTCATACGAAAGGAACAGGACTCCAACCCTATAGGACTATTCTCCCGCTCACATAGAACATCTGTGCAGTTTATTTACTCTGTACCTACCAGGACCAGCTAGTTATGTTCCAAGAATGTATATTTTTTGTATGGTGGGACCATGCTGGCCCTCCAGACAATGTGGTAGAGTTGGGAGACACAGAGGTGTCAGAGGATATCTTCATGGACTACCTTGCCTCTCTGGGTGAGAGTGCATATAGGTGAGTTATTTCTCTCTCTCTCTCTCTCTCTCTCTCTCTCTCTCTCTCTCTCTCTCTCCTCTCTCTCTCTCTCTCTCTCTCTCTCCTCTCTCTCTCTCTCTCTCTCTCTCTCTCTCTCTCTCTCTCTCTCTCGCACACACACACACACATGTTAGTGACATACACACTGTTTGAGACTGACCCTCTCCTTTGTCCTCTCCACAGAGGTGATAGGTACAGGCTGTTTGAGCACAACTGTAACACCTTCACCAATGAGGTAGCCCAGTTCCTGACCGGCAGGAACATTCCCTCCTACATCACAGACCTGCCTTCTGAAGTGTTGTCCACGTGAGTGGGAGCCTCAGATAATAGGCCTATATCACCTGTAGGATTAACACTTGGCAAGAGTAAAGTCCTCTCTCAGATTTGGCAGTTCATGACCTTGACAGTTCATTTTTCTCCTGTTACTGTAGAATTCGCTGATTTCGGTCATTATATTTAGACATATATATATATGCGTGTGTTAATGTACATAAATATACCTGACATTGTTCTTCAGCTGAACCCAGTCTACAGGTGCATCTTAGTAGCTGTTGCATTATGACTCATCTCACTATATCCCACACTTGACCTCTCTTGTTCACACCTTCTCTCTGCCCCCACCAGGCCGTTCGGTCAGATACTGCGGCCCATACTGAACTCCATTCACATCGCCCCTCCAGGGGGCAACGTCATCGACTAGGACGCCACAACAGTTTTAAATCTGCCCAGATCGCCGCAATTCACCCTCCCCCTCCCCCCCCCTTCACCAATATGCACACCCACATACACGTTTATGTTAAACAAACGAAGTAAAATTTACATTTCCGTTTTGGGACATGATTTGTATTCGTTTCTTCCCCATCAGCATATGCTATTCTGTGATTATTTTCCTTCATTTGTGTAAACTAATCCTGGACCATGCCTGAATTCACTGTTGTAATGCAATCTGAATTATATGTCCATCATGAGCATCTTAGAGAATGGCTCTTTGACATCGATTAATATATGATTCATGAGACTATTGTCTTGTATCTCTGGCCAGGAGGGTGTGGGTTTCAATGGTCTTGCTGACCTCACACCAGAGTGTGTGTGGTAAGCACACCTGCCACCAGTGTGTGTTTGGGATGCATACAACTCTGTGCCTTCATCATTCGGTTTCTAGTACTGTAAATGTGTTGTTGTGTTTACATTGAGATAGTGTCATATCAGTGTTAGAAGCCTAGCACCAGATCAGCAGGAACACGGTTCTGTTCTATCTCGATGAAGATTATAACCTTGAGTTGGTTTAAAGCAGATCTGACACCAGGCTTGAGTTTACAATACATGCTCTAAGTTGCCATTTAGATTTTCACTTTACTTTTAAAAAGTCACACTTTATTGTCATTCAGACATACTTCAGTGCTTGACACCGTTTAAATATCAAGAGAATTCTTTGTTATTGAGACTAGAGGACATAGACTGAACCGTTTAACCTACTCTTACCAAATGTCCTGTGAGCTTTTCAGGGCTGGCAATAAAACCAAACTCACTTAGCCTATCAAAACTCATCAGACGACATATCCCTTTACAAAAAAACAAAACAAAAAAAGCGTTCTTCCTCGTTGTGCTGAGCAGAGCTCCTCTGGGCCGAGCAGACTGGAAACAACAGATGGAATACTGGATTTAGCTGGGTTGTTCCCATAGTAGTTTGTGTTTGCTGCGATGACACACTGCAATCGAGCCCAGGCCATCACCTACGTTTTGTACTCACTGGGTTTCACTTACAGGATGTTCAGCCAACCTGACCACTGAAATGTATCACACAAACCCTCCACACCTTATACTTTTACATGCTATAGGTCTTGATTCAGGATTTGATAATTGCTGGCTGCTACTTGTAACGAGACATTTTAATATATATTTCTGGATAATAATATATTTGTGTATAATTGTTTATATAAGTCATATTATGTCATAGTTAATATTATTTGGCATTTGCTTATTCACTTGTTTTGTATCTATAAATAAAGCCAATGACTGCAGATTTTAATTTGACTTTTATTGTGCAATTACTTGACCGTTTGTTCTTCACTCTTGGTTCAGTAGTGAGGCTGCAATGCTAGTCTAGATACAAGACCCACTTACACATGCGCACACACACACACACACACACACACACACACACACACACACACACACACACACACACACACGTCTCAGCACCCATGGGGTATTCAGAATGAGTGAGTGAGGGAAAATGATACTCGGCTTGTACTTTGGTGGCAGTCCTGTCAAAACTTATATCACATCATTTGCAGACACGGAGTAATAGTATTGTTTATCTTTGCTGCTCTTCCATAACTGTCCACCAGGAGGCACTCTCGCTCCATCTAGTGACCTTCAATCACTCTATCTCAAAACATGTTTTACTCCAGGTTTTAAAACTAGTTCTGTGACTTCCTTCAGTGTGACTTTGCAGGTTATAGCTCAACACACATATACAGTAGGTCTAACAGTAGCCATATAATATGATCAAATAAACTCAGTGACAGATGTGATTGACTGAAGATGAGTTGAAGAACCTTTAGCTCAGGCCTTCTAAAAAAAAAAAAGACTGATGTGGAGGTATTTTCAGGCGTATAGTCATTTCTCCTTGGTTTAATGGTACCTTCCAGGCTTCCAATCCAACGGCAAATGCTGGGTTAAAAGTGAGAAACACGAAACCGCTGTCTAACTTGTCAAACTTATGTCAAGGCAAAGTAGTTGACATGTTGCTACCTCGGTCTGTGAGAATAACACTGAGTCACTCTCCAGCCTCTTCCACTGACACTGGAACATGACGGGCAGTGCTTCTTTCTACTTTATAATGTGACTCACTAAGACAAGCACGAGCAGAATTGGGGCTGAGGAGACTGTTGGGGTGGGGGTTGGGGGGTTCGACGATGAGACAGAGTTAGGTAAAACAGTGCCTGGAACTATGAACGTCTCGTCATCACCAATGTCACCTTGGCCCGCCTGAGCGTCCTGACAGGAATAAAACACAGCACAGCAACAGTTGAGCTAGATTTGCATAAGCAGCTAAGTTTTTTGTGTAGCCCTCAGGCTTGGAAGAGAAGGGGGGTTAACTAATTGAGTGGCCTCCTTGTGTGCTCATGATAAATCACTTCATGTGGGTAAGGCACCCAGCATCACTATGGCCTGTCAAGTTGCCACAGGAACACATGTGGACAGCAGGTGTTCACTTCCTACCCTACTAGATTTACCCACACAGCATACAATCAATTATATGACAAATGTCAATATTGTATGTATAGAAATGTTGTCTCTACACATTCCGTCCCACTATCCTGTGCAACTGTGTCTGACGAGTCTACTGTCTGTAATCAAGACAAAAGGGGAGAGGTCACATGATGCACCCGTGTCTTTTAAAGTGTTATACGGTCTCGGTCACCTCTGGATTCACTTGGGTGTTGTGTTCCTCGTGTTCAATTATGCTTGTTGGAGCATTCCTCATCTATCTTTTCAAGCTGTCGCTTTGTATGACTGTCTGTTTGTCATTTCCCCTCTCTGCGAGCATCTTCTCTCTCTCGTCTCTCTCCTCTCTCTCTCTCTCCTCTCACTCCTCTCCTCTCTCTCTCCTTCTCCCTCATCCCTCTCCCTCTCTCTCTCTCATCTCTCTCCCTCTTCTCTCTCTCTCCTCTCTCTCTCTACTCTCTCTCTCTCTCTCTCTCTCTCTCTCTCTCCTCTGCTCTCCTCTAGCCTCCTAAACACCCAGGAGTTTGCTGCTCGGTTGACCCGCTGCTCTCCTCTTCTACCCATCCTCCCTTCACAGGCCATGTTGACCCCCCTTCTCTAAACCTCTTTCCCCGTGTCCTCTATTTCGTCTCTCTCCTTGTCAGCTGGATGCGTTCTCATTCTTTTCGTTCACACAGAAATCCTCCTTAAACTGTCCACTGTGGTTAGTGTTCACGTCTGTCTCTCGTTCCCCTTCCCCGCACTTTGTTTATATCCTTTAGCTACTCTCTACATCTCTCTTTGTTTATTCCCCCCCCCCCCCCCGCCTGCCTTCCACCACAGTCATCTTAGTATTCAGATGAGTCCTGGTTAGGGTACGCTACAGCGGTGGTCCTGGGGGTTATGAGAAAAGCAGAATGCTGGTGGAAGCATATCTGTTTCTCATAGAGCCGTGACATTCCGTCGCGTCGACCTCCTCTGCCTCACTCTCATTTGCCACCTCGCAAAACGACATCCACTTGCAGCTCTATTTGCGAGACCAATTACCAGAGAAAACACTCGCTCTCGTAAGAATGAAGCTGTTATCACGAAACGGTTTGAGAGCTCAACTCTATGTTTTTCAATTGGAAGGCCTACGTTGCATCTCGACCTTTGTGCTACCCCTACCGGTGTGGCGTGAACACTTATAACTCGTACTTTCATGAAAATGGATACGCACAAAGTATATATAGATGAAGAACCTTGGGGAGAGGAGAGCGTACTTTACTTCCTCTCGTAGTGTCCCCAGGGAGCGTTAGCCAGCTGTCCAGGGTCGCCATATGGAGGATCCCACGAGAACGTGACCTGCCGCACCTCCCGTCTGCGTCAAGGCCTGTCCACTAAACCTGACATGCAACGACAGCATACATACATACATAAATAGGTTTGTGAATGCAGCTATGTCCTTTACCCTTGCCAAACAGACATTTTAGGTCAATAGGCAGGTTTCCATGAATGCCTTGGATTGTAGAGTGTGTGACTGTTTTTGGTCTTTTTTTGGCTTTGCAATGCTTTTAAACAGTTTTATTCATCAGACCAGATAACACTGTTCTACCTTGCCTGACATCCTGCAATACAAATTCTGTGGAGTGCTGTCCCTCCCTCTCCCTCCCTCCCTCCCTCTCTCTTCTCTCTCTCCCTCTCTCTCTCCTCTCTCTCCCTCTCTTTTCTCTCTCTCCCTCTCTCTCTCTCTCTCTCTCCCTCTCTCTCTCTCTCTCTCTCTCTCTCTCTCTCTCTCTCCCTCTCCCTCTCCTCTCCCTCTCTCTCTCTCTCTCTCTCCTCTCTCTCTCTCCTTCTCTCTTCTCTCTCTCTCTCTCTTCTCTGTCTCTCTCCTCTCGTCTCTCTCATCCCCCCTCTCTCTCTCTCTCTCTCTCTCTCTCTCTCTCTCTCTCTCTCTCCTCTCTCTCTCTCTCTCTCTCTCTCTCTCTCTCTCTCTCTCTCTTCTCTCTCTCTCTCTCTCTCTCTCTCTCTCCTCTCTCTCTCTCTCTCTCCTCTCTCTCTCTCTCTCCCTCTCTCTCTCTCGATCACACACAAACACACACGCGCACTGTCTCACTTCTCTCTTTGATGATATCCTGCAAGGAGGAAACCCTCACAAGGCGTTGCATCAAAAAAACGGGATCCAGGACTTGGCCTTTGTCTCCTGCATCCCCACTCACACAGCAGTGGGCCGATCAATGGAGCCACGCTGTCTATCACGGCAGAATCACCACTGAGCCTTACCCTCTCTGGCACACCTACAGCTGAGATACACTCTGTACGTTATTGACTATATATGGAGGGCTCCTGACACTCTACATAGAAAGCCATGTCGATGCCTCTTTTCCTGCCTCACGTATCTGAATAGACATCCACAGCAATAAAGGTTTGTGAGAGAGCTAAAAAAGATAGTGTAATACATCTGTGCTTGTCTTGTACACACACAAACACGCACACCCAACTTCAGAGAGATGGATAATTGGTTGTTGTTAATTGTTTAAGCTTTTTGTAACATGCTGGGAACGTGTGTGTGTGCGTGCATGTGTGTGCTGTGCTTGTGTGTGTGTTGGTGTACACTCACATGTATCTGTGTGCACATGCAGGTCTGTGTGATGTAATTTGTTGCCATGGTAAAATTATTAGTCCTGAAGGTCCTTCTCTCCTCCTCAGCCAAGTGTTAAGGTAAGGAAGTTAAGCCTAATTAATTCCTGCACTAAAGACAAGCAAGCTGCCAGCCAGGCCCCGATGTGGACTGAGCTACTCTGGTCCCCACGGTCCCCTGGCCTCAGGACCAGTCACTGCTACAGGCAAGCTCCAATTACAGGACCTGCCAGAGGGAGAGAGAGGGACAGGAGGGAGGTTTGAGAAAAGAGGAAGGGAGGAGAGGTGAGGAGAGGTGAGATGACAAGGGAGGCATGTGGAGGAGAGGAGAGGAGAGGGGAAGGGAGGAGAAGTGAGGAAAGGAGAGGTAAAGAGAAAAGAGGCAGGGAGGAGGGGTGAGGAGAGGTGAGATGCAAAGGGAGGCATGTGGAGAGGAGAGGAGAAGAGAGGGGAAGGGAGGAGAGGAGATGGGATGTATGCGGAGAGGAGGGGAGAGGAGTGGAGGTGAAGAGAGGAGGAGAGGTGAAGGAAGGAGGGGTAATGAGAGGAGAGGGACGGTATATATAGAGGAGAGGAGAAAAGACGGTGTGTTTGTACAAGGTGGGGGGAGGGGGAGAAGCAGGAGAGAGAAATATAAGAAGAAAGAGAGAGACAGAGAAATAGAGAGAAAGAACAGTGTAGAAATGAAACCATTCAGCTCAGCTACACGTATTTTTAAAACATGCAATCTATTATTATGTTAATCAAATTTCACGTTCTCGTCCCGGAGCATTAGCGGAACAGCAGCTTTCCTTCCTGAGCAGACTTACAACTGGCGCTCTGACCCTGCTCTCAAGGACACTGATAATCTCCCTCCTAATGGAGAACCTGGCTGAGGTTGAGTGCTGTTTAAAATTCCACCAAGGAAACCTCCATTTAGAGATTGTGGTCGAGTACCGTGGTCCGACACTTGGTGGCACTAGCTGAGTGTTCGAATGGGGAGAGACTGATATGGACTATGTGGATGGAGGCTGTGGAGATGTTGTGCACTGCAAAAATGCCTTGTCAAATGGAAGTGCAAACATGTGATTGAGCTTGCTAATGCTTAAAACAAGTACATTTACAGCCATCTTACATTTACAGCCAGGGCTGTAAGAAAACTTCACCCCATAAGATTTCTTAAAATTACGTGTTGTTTACTTAAATTAAGTCACCAGATAAGCCATTTCATCTTGAAACAAGTTACACTAGATTTGAAATCTAAAAACAAGATAATCACACCCACACTCAGAGTTTTTGCCGTGGGGAGAATGTGATCCATGTAGCGTGAGGTGTGTTATATTATGAAAGGTCAAGGATCCTCCCCTTATTTCGTCTCAATGGACTGAGAGGCAACACGCCTAAGAAGCAATCACACTTGCCCTTCTCTCTGTGAAGTGGCAGAGGATGCACTGACACACTTTCGTCATGTATACAAACTCTTGCATTGTACTTCAACACGGATGACCTTGGTGAATGGAATAATTGTATGTCGGCGAATGACCTGAGGATTAGAATGTTCTGCTTCCTGTCGGGCTGCGGCTTGTCCTGCGTTCCTGTCATCACATCCGAAGCCTAGCACACCTGGAAGCCTGCATCCACATCTCCCTCCCTCCCTCCCTCCCCCTCCCTCCCTCCCTCCCTCCCTCCCTCCCTCCCTCCCTCCCTCCTCCCTCCCTCCCTCCCTCCTTCCCTCCTTCCTTCCTTCCTTCCCTCCTTCCTTCCCTCCGTCCTTCTCAGGTACTAACCTCAGCCAGAAACGGGGGGAGGCTGTTGGAGGAGTGTAGCTCTGTCTCTGACCTGGAGGAAGTAGCTGCCACCACGGGAAGCTGTTTTCTGATGAAGACGGCAACTTTGTGCAGGCACCAGTTGTGGGCGCCTCGCTGTTTGACCTCCGCCAGGTCACCTGGGTCAGGATTTGAAGGGCTGATAGGTAACAGAGCAGAACGGTGTGTGTGGTGTGTGTTTGAGAGAGGGGGGGTTGAGACAGGTGCCTGCTGTAACCAAGACGTCCGGGGGGTAGCTGTGGATAAGTAGAAAGAAGGAAAGAAGAAAGTGAGATGGAGTGAAAGAAAAGTGCTTGGGTGGCAGAGCTCTCAAATATTTGTCGAGCAGCTTAGAAACAGTGCAGTGGCAATCCTGTAATCTCTGAACAAAGTCAAGTGGTGTACCATCAAAAAGCTTCCGACCTGATCTTTTAAGAGACACATTTTTAGACAGCACAGAGAGTAAGAAGTGTTCTTAGGTCCTGAAGAGACACATTGTGCAGAATGCTCCGGTTCAACAGTTGAGTCCCATTTTGAAATATTCAAATAATGTGTCCAATTCATCCGTCCTCAAATGCTTCCATAAGAGTAGAGGATAAAATTAGTAAATGAGTTCAGGTTGAGACTGGGAGAAAAGATAATAGTAATCTTAATCATAAATGGTTGCTGTGGCTCACAGTGTCACATAGCTAGTCTGCAACTGAGAGGATGAGGAGTGGGAGAGACAGGGAGATGTTTGTTTACCAAACAAGAGAGGCAGGGCAGAGAGATAACAACACGTCACAGTGCCACACTTTTTAATTTCATGATGAGTTGAGTAGCCCTCAGCCAAAACATGACAGCATGGGGGGGGGAGAAAGGGAGAGAAAGAGACAGAGGGAGAGAGAAAGAGCGATAGAGAGAGGGAGAGAGGACGAGATAGAGAGGAGAGAGATTACATTGAAGAGAAAAACAAAAACAAGTCCCTCAAAATTACTCGATCGTCTCACTCTTTTTCTCTCGCTCTCTCCCTTTCTCTTTCTCTTTGCCTCTCTCTATCCCTCTCTCTCGGTATCCCTCTTTCCCCCTCGCTCGCTCTCTCTCTCTCTCTCTCTCTCTCTCTCTCTCATCTTTCTCCTTGCTTCTAGCTGGTAGCCGTGCTGATTGCTGAGTGGATGGATATACGTAGAGATGGATTGAGGCGGACGGGGGAGATGGAGAGATGGCTTGTTTTGCTCCCCCTGAGCCCAGAGCCTAGTTAGTGGTCCTGGGTATGTGGGTACGTGCCCGGGCCTGGTTTACTCTGGAGGAGATGGGCCTGGAGCACAGAGTGTTCCCGACACACAGACTCCACTGCAGCAGAAACACACAAAGCCTCTACTCTCTGCTCGACTCTACCCATCTCCACTCCACGGCCCTCCCGCCTGCCCTCCGTCTTTCGTTTTCTCTCTATCTCTAACAATTGACTGTTTTCTTTATCCTCCGCATCACAGCCTTGCTCATCCCCATCTCAGTTTCCAGCTCACTACAGCCATCGCACATCCCTTCCCTGACTTATCACTAGGTTACATCTTATAGACTGGCTCTAGAGTGCTTTGTGATGTCCTCTATATCATTAAAACCAGTGGTGGATAATGAATAGACGTCCCACTTAAATGTGTGGATCTCTAATTATTTGATAAGTCTGATCTCTGTAATGCGAACTCTGGCGATGGTGTAATGCAGTTGTGCAGAGGATTTTTCCCACCTTTCCACAAACAAAGGGCATATTTGATCTGTTTTTTTCCTTTTCCTTCTTGCTGCGGCCACCATCTTCTCTGGTGACATCATGCACTTACAACGGGCTTGACGGCATGACGGCCTTCCAGTAACCGTGTGTGAGTCTTACCTTGCCTGAGTCCCTACACACACCAAAACTGCAGAGAAGCTAAACATGTACTAGCGATATACACATGGCTCGGGCACACGTGTGTTCTCCGTTCTGGGGCAGACATTCTGGTTTCGTTCTCTCTCTAGCGTCAGAGCAAAACAATATGAATGCGGTTCCATGCTTAAAGGTCACTGTCGCTGCTATCACTGCACCTTGCATTGGCAACCATCATGCAGTTTTGTGGTGCATCTGTATCAACCAACCTCTGCATGTGCTAAATAAGAGTGTTGCTGAGAAAATGCTGAAAATGCAATACATTAGAACATGTTGATATGTGTAAATGAAACGATATCTGAAAAAAGCATGGACTCATATGTCAATATTTATTTTCTCACAATAAACACGGCCTCAGATTGCAATGGAAACAAAACATACAAACACTTCTGTGCCGAGGGATAGACCGAGATGCTCTGCAGAGCCAGTGACTGAAGCCTCCCACCTCGAACCAAAGAGCAGCAGCTTTCTCCCTCACCGTTGTCCAGTGTGGAAGCCTTTGTCCTCTCTGGCAGTGTCTGGTTATGTAAGCAGAGGCTCTTACAGTGTAGAGCCGCTCCTAGGTTATGGTAAGGTTACGCAACGCCTGTCATGACCAACTGCCAACGTGGCAACAGCTCTGTCAACAAACAGACAGGGTTGTGGAGAAGCATGAAAAAAAAAACAACACAAAAACTTCTTTCAACTTTAGATGCGCACATGAATTAATGCAGGCTGAAGTACTGTACACACAAGTTCCCCCCCCACACACACACACGCACACACACTTGGTTGGGTACTGCCACAGTGAGCGGGAGGATGATAAATCCGTGGCGTGCTATAATGTGAGTCACAGGATGGTGGGAGACTGTTACATTTACATTTAGTCATTTAGCAGACGCTCTTATCCAGAGCGACTTACAGTAAGTACAGGGACATTCCCCCCGAGGCAAGTAGGGTGAAGTGCCTTGCCCAAGGACACAACGTCATTTGACACGGCCGGGAATCGGCCGGGAATCGATCCGGCAACCTTCTGATTACTAGGCTGATTCCCTAACCGCTCAGCCACCTGACTCCCTGTTAAGGTACTGCAACACAGACACACACGCAGACACAAACACACATACGTAAATAAGTCCACGTGCACACACACATTCACACACTGCACAGACCGCACACTGCACAGACCGCACACTGCACAGACCGCACACTGCACAGACCGCACACTGCACAGACCACACACTGCACAGACCACACACTGCACAGACCACACACTGCACAGACCACACACCGGGAGGCATATGGATGGGATAGTGAAGGACTAAAGGAGGCGTGGAGACTAGTTGACAGGCTCAACACCACAGGAAAGGGGGTGTGCGGAAATCAAGTTAAAAATGGCAAGTGTGGGCATGTCAAATCACTGGTTCAATAAACAGTGCCGAAAACCGCAGTGTTACTCAAGGATTTTGACCTATGATGAATCATGACCCATGCAGTAGTGCTTTTAGTAAATTAATTTTTGGACAGCATATTTTGGTGCTACTCAACGTGTTTATTCAGGGAACACAACAACATTGTTCTCATAAGGATCGTTTTTGTAACCTTGCTCGCTCTTCACGCCTCTGAACTAGAAGGAGGGAAAGAGGGAGGGGATGTACGGTGGCCGACATGTGCAAACTCGCTGCAAATTAAGAAAACACATGCAAATAGACAAAACACAAGCAAATTAAGAAAACTTCTTCATTAATTTGACAACACATGCGCAGCATTCAGCAAACGCGCTGCAAATACACACAACACAACCAAATACATAAACGCGCTGCAAATACATAAACACGTTGCAAAAACGAAAGCACGCAAACCAAAAACGCTGCATCCAGTTTCTCTCTCTCTCGCTCCGTGGGGCCGAAAATCAACCTGTTCCACTTAGCGCTCCCCCTAGAGGCCTGGAAAACTTCCGTTGTGAAGTTTTGAAGTTAAGGCCATTGAGTCCGAAATTCGTATCCGAAATGTTCGCACGTTCAAAAATAAATACGAGGAGGCAGTGTGCAAGCGCGATTGACATAACGTGAGGTCGTATTTATTTTTTAACGTGCGAAACATTTCGGACACGAATTTCGGACTCAGTGTGCAATGGCCTTAACGCACTAACATGCGTGAGTTCTAAATATTTCCGACGGTCCCCACAGCACGAGTTATTTTTCCGAAACTGTAACTAGCTAGCTTTCGTTATCTTCCAGGCTAAGTTAGCTAGCATAATACTCGTAGCAATGCTACTACCATGCTAGAGTTACTTGTTATCCTTCTCATTAGTACATTTTGAAGCCATACTAAAGCATTTATGGCATAGTTTTTGTCCATCGGAAAATATTCAGTTGTAATGTTCAAAATCGCACATGTTGAGATCCGCATTCGAACGATCACATATGTGCGACGTTAATCCTTAACGGGTTAAATAAATCATTGTGTATAATACTCACGTTATCCCTCATGTTATCTGATCTGCTCTACTTTCATAGAATTCATTACTTAAGATTAGATTGATTATTAGGAAGGCTATTATTAAACAAGGATCTATAAGGTTTCCTCAGCCCCTTTAAACAAATTCTGAGGTGGTTTCCCATTATATCAGGATACTTTATTATAATAAAGTATTTCTATTCTTAAACAAGCAAACCCCGCTACACTTCTTAACCCCATGGGTATAAGTCTCAGTGGAGTTACCTGCCAGACACGACATCTAATTAACCAAGTGACGTAAAACAGGGAGAAGAGGCATGAGCTGCCAGTTTCTTAAGCTTTTTCTCTCTCTTTCTCTCCCTCCATCTCCCTCCCTCTTTTCTGCCCTTCCCCTCTCAGCTATTGCCTGCCAGTTGATATGCCTTCATTTCCCTTTTTTATTTCTTTCATCTTTCCCCACATTTACATCTCTCCCTCTCTCTCTTTACTTCTCTCTCTCTCTCTCTCTCTCTCTCTCTCTCTCTCTCTCTCTCTCTCTCCTCTCTCTCTCTCTCTCTCTCACTCTCTCTCTCTCTCTCTGTTTTCAACAGCTCTTTCACACACCAGGTAACAGACACACAAAGATACACACGGATACACACATACAAATTGCTGGGGAGAGTTGGACACGCCTAGTCCCATATGGTAATTCATGCTCACACACACACACACACACTCTCACAAACACACACATTCAGACAGATATCCTAAATCCAGCCCCAGATCTCTTCTTGTTGGGGAGACGAAACCAGGCCTGGGAGGCAAGCCGTGAGCGAGGCCAAAGTGATTCTGCCGGAGCTTTGATGCGATTGGGCACATCAACGGGGGGTCTCAAAGACCCTGAGAGGCACGATGATTCACGTCAGTGTGTGCATTTCGGCACACAAACAAACACACGCATACAAAAACAGACATCGAGAGGGAGACACACAATCTCACACAGCCACATACAGTGGGACACACGCACACATACACACACATAGACACACACACACATACACACACATAGACACAGACACACACCCACACACAAGGAGGAGGAGCAGGGAGAACGGCCTTCGTGTTGTAGACATGGAGGACACTGACAGTACTGATGTTCTCTTCTTGCAGGCTCTGGTTATTTCTGACCAAAAAACATGACACCCCGATGGATGAGCGGGGGTGAAATTGCATCGGAGGTAAAAAAACAAAACAGAAGTCCTGTGTTATTTTTGTAGCTCTTCAAGGCCTGGTTGAGAGAGTGACAGAATAAGACCTTGAGGGTCAAACTCATTGGCATTCACATAGCAAAGTGAAATATCTCTGCAATCTGGAGGCCTGCTGTGTTCAGAGACTATCACCAAAACCACAACTTCAGCGGCAACTTTCTGGTCGGATAAATGCTGATAAAAAACCTGCTGACGGTATCCACACACACACACACACACATACAGTACAGACACATGCACACAAAGGCACACATGCACAAACAGTTCAGACATAGGCACACAAAGGTACATACAAACAACATCAAACACACCACACTCATTACACACTGTGTGTGTCAACTGTGACAATGACATCTGTGATGAATCACAGTGTACAAATCAATGTAAATGCTGACTGCCAAGTCCTCCAGCTCCTTGCAACCTAATTCCTCTCTCTCTCTCTCTCTCTCTTCATCCTCTCTCTCTCTCTCTCATCTCTCTCTCTCGGTCTCTCTCTCTCTCTCTCTCTCTCTCTCTCTGATATACACACACACACACTCCTTGTCATGGCCCAGGAATAGCAATTTGCTGCTAATTTCAAGGTTTTAACTCAGGTCATTGTGCAGGACAGCTGCAGTGTGAGAGAGAACTGGAGGAGAGAGCGAGAAAGAGAGCTGGAGAAGGAACTTTTCTATTGTTGATGTTCTATGTCAAATGAATGTGTTTGAAGAGTGTGTTTATTCTGAAGGCTTATGTGTTCATTGTTCAAAGAGACATCTTGTGACCAACTGAGCAGACAGGAAGTACAGTCTAGACCAGTACAATAATAAAACTGTCTGGATAAATCATCCAATTTGGATAATTATCTGTACTTCATGAATCTAGATGCTGAAACTATCAATGCAGCATTTGGATAATCAGAACTGCATCTCTTCTGACAGGTGACATGCTAACAACTAGTTGGAGCTGGATTTTCTACACGTAGGGCCTACACAACATTTAATACGTCAATAGACTGACAGAAAACAGTAATCGCTCCTACTCACAAAGAGAGTTGACATCACATGGTACGTTCCATACATGGACCTGTAAACATCATTTAAAATTCATCATCATCTTGTTTGGCTCAGTGGCTTTTCTCAATACGAGAGCAGAATCAGAGACCACAGAACTCATGTTGTAAACAGTGGAGGCTGGGTTAGACACGCTGACATTGAAACACTGTCCGTGTCCGTGATCTAAATAAAAGAACACCTTCACAATTCTCATGATATTGTATTTGTTAATATGTAGATTTGACATTGTAAAGTATGTCAGTCTGGGCCCTGAGTTTGTCGAAGGGGCCGTTATCAAGCCAAACACAAACGCACACACAGGCTCATGCACACAACCACGCGCACGCTGAACAAGTCAAAAAGCTGAATGAGAGCGAGATAAAGTGGGGTGAAGAATAGGTGGGTGGGGAGAAGGAGAGAGGGAGATGGAGGACGGTGTGGGGGGGGAGGGGCGGCAGGAACATTTCAATTCCATCCAGACCAGAGTGCACTGCTTGACGGCATTGTTAGGGCGTCGACTGAGAGAGGGAACCGAAATAGCAGCGGGCCATTATCACCAGGACTACCTGCCCGTCTCCCTGGCTTCTAATTACTGCTGAGAGAATGCAGGAAATAGACTTGGTCAGCCCACACAATTAAACCTGGAGAGGTGGGCTGTGTTTGGGTTGGTGTGTGTGTGTGTGTGTGTTTGTGTGTGTGTGTGTGTGTGTGTGTGGTGTGCATGAAACCAACAATACATCTGCCGCCATAGCACTTGTGATGTGTGCGTCGAGACTGGCAGGTTTGGGAATGTCTCAACATAACATCTTTGGAGAAAGTGTGTGTGTGTATGTGTGTGTGTGTGTGTGAGCTGAGATTAATACCCACACATATTAACCACCTAAAAGAGCTGGAGCATGGTGAGAGGGCTTAAGGAGCATCTAATCCTGAGACTTAATATGACAACTGATTTCTCTGAATCTTGCATCATTATTAAACTGTTGAGCATGCCTGAGATTTGGGTGTGAGTGTGTGTTTCTGCTTAAGCAGCCTATGTGAGCAATGTAGGGTCAGCCTGTTGCAAACTTTAATAGGCTCACTCTCTCTCTCTCTCTCTCTCTTCTCTCTCTCATCTCTCTCTCTCTCTCTCTGTCCCTCTCTCTCTTCTCTCTCTCTCTGTCCCTCTCTCTCTCTCTGTCCCTCTCTCTCTCTCTCGTCTCTCGATCTCTCTCTCCTCTCTCTCTCTCTCTCTCTCTCTCTCTCTCCTCTCTCCTCTGTCCCTCTCTCTCTCTCTCTCTCTCTCTCTCTCTCTCCTCTCTCTCTCTCTCTCTCTCTCTCATCTCTCATCTTCTCTCTCTCTCTCTCTCTCTCTCACACACACACACACGCACACGCACACGCACACGCAGACAGACAGACTGACAGAGATGTGCACAGACACACACACACACACGCAAACTTAGGGTCCAGTGGTATGTAGGTCAGCCTAGCAAGTGAAGACAACACTGACCTTTAAACACACAAATAAGATCAGTCAAGTTGTGTCTAGTATTGAAGGCATGTGTGTGTGTGCGTGTGTGTCTGCGTGTATATATGTGTGTGTGTCTGTGTGTCTGTGTGTGTGTGTACGTGCTTATGGGTCATGATAGACTAATGAATTAACTGTCTGATTCCAAGATGAACTGTTGCATATATTTTTTACATGAAAGGCACTACAGTTTGCAGGAAAAACCAAAGAATAAGAAAGACTGTGATTTAATTATTGAGAGGGAGTCAGAGAGAGAGAGAGAGAGAGACAGAGAGAGACATAAAGGGAGAAAGAGATAGATAGAGAGACAGTCTTAATGTCTTCAGTTTGCTTCTCATCCATCTCTTCCCTCCTTGGTAAACAGCAGAGGCAGCATCATATGCTGGCTGACAGCTCCCATTCATTTCTGGGCGTCCCCTCGAATCCCCTCAGCTCAGCAAAAAGACCCAAACACACACAGAACAACGCTGGCACGCACGCACACACACACACATGGACGCACACGTACACACTCACACTGCTCTCTCACTCTCATGACACTCACACTGACACACTCCCTCTCTCTCACACACACACACTGGCATGCACACACACACTCAGACACACACACTCTCTCACTCTCATGCAGACACTCACACAGACACATTCTCTCACTCACTCTCACACACACACACACACACACACACACACTCACTCACTCTCACACACCACACACACACACACTCACTCACTCTCACACACACACAACACACACACACACTACTCCACACACACACACACACACACACACACACACACACACACACACACACACACACTGCTACAGTCTGAAAATACAGCTACTGTTCTCCCTCCCTCCCTCCGTCCATCTGTCTGCCTTCCTCTAATAAAGTACCAGGTCAGTATGATGCTAAACCCCACATGACCCCTGGACGCTGTGTGTGTGTCTGGACGGTGTGTGTGTCCTGGACGGTGTGTGTGTCTGGACGCTGTGTGTGTCTGGATGCTGTGTGTGTCTGGACTGTGTGTGTGTCTGGACGCTGTGTGTGTCTGGGACGCTGTGTGTGTGTCTGGACGCTGTGTGTGTGTCTGGACTGTGTGTGTGTCTGGATGCTGTGTGTGTGTCTGGACTGTGTGTGTGTCTGGACTGTGTGTGTGTCTGGACACTGTGTGTGTGTCTGGACGCTGTGTGTGTGTCTGGACGGTGTGCGGTGTCTCAACGCTGTGTGTGTCTGGACGCTGTGTGTGTGCTGGACTGTGTGTGTGTCTGGACACTGTGTGTGTGTCTGGAACGCTGTGTGTGTGGTCTGGACTGTGTGTGTGTGTCGACGCCTGTGTGTGTCTGGACGCTGTGTGTGTCTGACCCTGTGTGTGTGTCTGGACAGTGTGTGTGTGTCTGGACGCTGTGTGTGTATGGACGCTGTGTGTGTGTCTGGACGCTGTGTGTGTCTGGACGCTGTGTGTGTGTCTGGACACTGTGTGTGTGTCTGGACGCTGTGTGTCTGGAACGGTGTGTGTGTCCTGGACTGTGTGTGTGTCTGGACCTGTGTGTGTGTCTGGACCTGTGTGTGTGTCTGACGCTGTGTGTGTGTCTGGACCTGTGTGTGTGTCTCGGACTGCTGTTGTGTCTGGACGCTGTTGTGTGTCTGACCTGTGTGTGTGTCTGGACATGTGTGTGTGTGTCTGGACAGCTGTGTGTGTATGGACCTGTGTGTGTGTCTGGGAATTGCTGTGTGTGTGTCTGGACTGTGTGTGTGTCTGGACCTGTGGTTGTGTCTGACGCTGGGACAGCTCACTGTGTGTGTGTCTGGACGCTGTGTGTGTGTCTGGACTGTGTGTGTGTCTCGACGCTGTGTGTGTCTGGACGCTGTGTGTGTCTGGACCCTGTGTGTGTCTTGGACAGTGTGTGTGTGTCTGGACGCTGTGTGTGTATGGACGCTGGTGTGTGGTTCTGGACGCTGTGTGTGTCTGGACGCTGTGTGTGTGTCTGGACACTGTGTGTGTGTCTGGACGCTGTGTGTCTGGACGGTGTGTGTGTCTGGACTGTGTGTGTGTCTGGACGCTGTGTGTGTGTCTGGACTGTGTGTGTGTCTGGACGCTGTGTGTGTCTGGATGCTGTGTGTGTCTGGACGCTGTGTGTGTCTGGACGCTGTGTGTGTCTGGACGCTGTGTGTGTCTGGATGCTGTGTGTGTCTGGACGCTGTGTGTGTCTGGATGCTGTGTGTGTCTGGACGGTGCGGTCCTCCTGCAGATGGCTGCCTCCTCCCTCTAACACTACTCTTCCTGCGGTTGTCGCGCCCGGCTTGCGCCAGTCACGGGGCTCTCCATGGTTAGACGAGGGATGACCTAATCTCTAACGCGCTGAGGCGTAGCACACCTGGATGCATGGCATCATGTGCCAAGCCGGGAGACACGAGGAGTAGTGTAGAGGGAGGAGGGAGCCATCTGCAGGAGGACCGCACCGTCCAGACACACACAGCATCCAGACACACACAGAGCGCCCAGACACACACAGCATCAGACACACACAGCGGCCAGACACACACAAGCGTCCAGACACACACAGCGTCCAGACACACACAGCATCCAGACACACACAGCGTCCAGACACACACACAGTCCAGACACACACACAGCGTCCAGACACACACACAGTCCCAGACACACACACCGTCCAGACACACAGCGTCCAGACACACACACAGTGTCCAGACACACACACATCAGCGTCAGACACACACAGCGTCCAGACAACACACACAGCGTCCATACACACACAGCGTCCAGACACTACACACACTGTCCAGACCACACACAGGTCCAGACACACACAGCGTCCAGACACACACAGCGTCAGACACACACACAGTCCAGACACACACACAGCGTCCAGACACACACACAGTGTCCAGACACACACACAGTCCAGACACACAGCGTCCAGACACACACAGCACACACACACAGTCCAGACACACACACCGTCCAGACACACAGCGTCCAGACACACACACAGTCCAACACACACAGCGTCCAGACACACACACACTGTCCAGACACACACACAGGTCCAGACACACACAGCGTCCAGACACACACAGCGTCAGACACACACACAGTCCAGACACACACACAGCGTCCAGACACACACAGGTCCAGACACACACACAGTCCAGACACACACACAGCACACACAGCGTCCAGACACACACAGCACACACACAGGTCCAGACACACACACAGCGTCCAGACACACACAGCGTCCAGACACACACACAGCGTCCATACACACACAGCGTCAGACACACACCACTGTCCAGACACAACACAGGGTCCAGACACACACCAGCGTCCAGACACACACAGCGTCGAGACACACACACAGGTCCCGACACACACACAGCGTCCAGACCACACACAGTGTCCAGACACACACAGCGTCGAGACACAGCGCACACCGTCCAGACACACACACAGCGTCCAGACACCACACACAGTGTCCAGACCACACACACAGTCCAGACCACACACACAGTCCAGACACACACACAGCATCCAGACACACACACAGTCCAGACACACACACCAGCGTCCAGACACACACACAGCGTCCAGACACACACAGCGTCCAGACACCACACAACAGTCCAGACACACACAGCATCCAGGACACACACAGCGTCCAGACACACACACCGTCCAGACACACACACCGTCCAGACACACACACAGCGTCAGGGGTCATGTGGGGGTTAGCATCATACTGACCTGGTACTTATTAGAGGAAGGCAGACAGATGGACGGAGGGATGGGAGGGAGGAACAGTAGCTGTATTTTCAGACTGTAGCAGTGTTGTGTGTGTGTGTGTGGTGTGTGTGGTGTGTGTGTGTGTGTGTGTGTGTGTGTGTGAGAGAGATAGTGTGTGTGTGTGGTGTGTGTGTGAGAGTAGTGAGTGAGTTGTGGTGTGTGTGTGTGTGTGTGTGTGTGTTGTTGTGTGAGAGTGAGTGAAGAATGTGTCTGTGTGAGTGTCTGCATGAGAGTGAGAGAGTGGTGTGGTCTGAGTGTGTAGTGTGCATGCCAGTGTGTGTGTGTGAGAGAGAGGGAGTGTGTCAGTGTGAGTGTCAGAGAGTGAGAGAGCGTGTGAGTGTGTACGTGTGCGTCCATGTGTGTGTGTGTGCGTGCGTGCCAGCGTTGGTTCTGTGTGTGTTTGGGTCTTTTTGGCTGAGCTGAGGGGATTCGAGGGGACGCCCAGAAATGAATGGGAGCTGTGCAGCCAGCATATGATGCTGCCTCTGCTGTTACCAAGGAGGGGAGAGAGGATGAGAAGCAACTGAAGACATATAGACGTCTCTCTATCTATCTCTTTCTCCCTTTATGTCTCTCTCTGTCCTCTCTCTCTCTCTCTTCTGACTCCCTCTCAATAATTAAATCACAGTCTTTCTTATTCTTTGGTTTTTCCTGCAAACTGTAGTGCCTTTCATGTAAAAAATATATGCAACAGTTCATCTTGGAATCAGACAGTTAATTCATTAGTCTATCATGACCCATAAGCACGTACACACACACACAGACACACAGACACACACACATATATACACGCAGACACACACGCACACACACACATGCCTTCAATACTAGACACAACTTGGACTGATCTTATTTGTGTGTTTAAAGGTCAGTGTTGTCTTCACTTGCTAGGCTGACCTACATACCACTGGACCCTAAGTTTGCGTGTGTGTGTGTGTGTGTCTGTGCACATCTCTGTCAGTCTGTCTGTCTGCGTGTGCGTGTGCGTGTGCGTGTGTGTGTGAGAGAGAGAGAGAGAGAGAGAGAGAGAGAGAGAGAGAGAGAGAGAGAGAGAGAGAGAGAGAGAGAGAGAGAGAGAGAGAGAGAGAGAGGGACAGAGAGAGAGAGAGAGGAGAGAGAGAGGAGAGAGAGAGAGAGAGAGAGAGAGAGAGAGAGAGAGAGAGAGAGGGACAGAGAGAGAGAGAGGGACAGAGAGAGAGAGAGAGAGAGAGGGACAGAGAGAGAGAGAGAGAGAGAGAGAGAGAGAGAGAGAGAGAGAGAGAGAGAGTGAGCCTATTAAAGTTTGCAACAGGGCTGACCTACATTGCTCACATAGGCTGCTTAAGCAGAAACACACACTCACACCCAAATCTCAGGCATGCTCAACAGTTTAATAATGATGCAAGATTCAGAGAAATCCAGTTGTCATATTAAGTCTCAGGATTAGATGCTCCTTAAGCCCTCTCACCATGCTCCAGCTCTTTTAGGTGGTTAATATGTGTGGGTATTAATCTCAGCTCACACACACACACACACATACACACACACACTTTCTCCAAAGATGTTATGTTGAGACATTCCCAAACCTGCAGTCTCGACGCACACATCACAAGTGCTATGGCGGCAGATGTATTGTTGGTTTCATGCACACACACACACACACACACACACACACACAAACACACACACACACACACACCAACCCAAACACAGCCCACCTCTCCAGGTTTAATTGTGTGGGCTGACCAAGTCTATTTCCTGCATTCTCTCAGCAGTAATTAGAAGCCAGGGAGACGGGCAGGTAGTCCTGGTGATAATGGCCCGCTGCTATTTCGGTTCCCTCTCTCAGTCTGACGCCCTAACAATGCCGTCAAGCAGTGCACTCTGGTCTGGATGGAATTGAAATGTTCCTGCCGCCCCTCCCCCCCACACCGTCCTCCATCTCCCTCTCTCCTTCTCCCACCCCACCTATTCTTCACCCCACTTTATCTCGCTCTCATTCAGCTTTTTGACTTGTTCAGCGTGCGCGTGGTTGTGTGCATGAGCCTGTGTGTGCGTTTGTGTTTGGCTTGATAACGGCCCCTTCGACAAACTCAGGGCCCAGACTGACATACTTTACAATGTCAAATCTACATATTAACAAAATACAATATCATGAGAATTGTGAAGGTGTTCTTTTATTTAGATCACGGACACGGACAGTGTTTCAATGTCAGCGTGTCTAACCCAGCCTCCACTGTTTACAACATGAGTTCTGTGGTCTCTGATTCTGCTCTCGTATTGAGAAAAGCCACTGAGCCAAACAGAGATGATGATGAATTTTAAATGATGTTTACAGGTCCATTGTATGGAACGTACCATGTGATGTCAACTCTCTTTTGTGAGTAGGAGCGATTACTGTTTTCTGTCAGTCTATTGACGTATTAAATGTTGTGTAGGCCTACGTGTAGAAAATCCAGCTCCAACTAGTTGTTAGCATGTCACCTGTCAGAAGAGATGCAGTTCTGATTATCCAAATGCTGCATTGATAGTTTCAGCATCTAGATTCATGAAGTACAGATAATTATCCAAATTGGATGATTTATCCAGACAGTTTTATTATTGTTACTGGTCTAGACTGTACTTCCTGTCTGCTCAGTTGGTCACAAGATGTCTCTTTGAACAATGAACACATAAGCCTTCAGAATAAACCACTCTTCAAACACATTCATTTGACATAGAACATCAACAATAGAAAAGTTCCTTCTCCAGCTCTCTTTCTCGCTCTCTCCCTCCAGTTCTCTCTCACACTGCAGCTGTCCTGCACAATGACCTGAGTTAAACCTTGAAATTAGCAGCAAATTGCTATTCCTGGGCCATGACAAGGAGTGTGTGTGTGTGTATATCAGAGAGAGAGAGAGAGAGAGAGAGAGAGAGAGAGAGAGAGAGAGAGAGAGAGAGAGAGAGAGAGAGAGAGAGAGAGAGAGAGAGAGAATTAGGTTGCAAGGAGCTGGAGGGACTTGGCGTCAGCATTTACATTGATGTGTACACTGTGTTCATCACAGATGTCATTGTCACAGTTGACACACACAGTGTGTATGAGTGTGTGTGTTTGAGTGTGTGTGTATGTACCTTTGTGTGCCTATGTCTGAACTGTTTGTGCATGTGTGCCTTTGTGTGCATGTGTCTGTACTGTATGTGTGTGTGTGTGTGTGTGGATACCGTCAGCAGGTTTTTTATCAGCATTTATCCGACCAGAAAGTTGCCGCTGAAGTTGTGGTTTTGGTGATAGTCTCTGAACACAGCAGGCCTCCAGATTGCAGAGATATTTCACTTTGCTATGTGAATGCCAATGAGTTTGACCCTCAAGGTCTTATTCTGTCACTCTCTCAACCAGGCCTTGAAGAGCTACAAAAATAACACAGGACTTCTGTTTTGTTTTTTTACCTCCGATGCAATTTCACCCCCGCTCATCCATCGGGGTGTCATGTTTTTTGGTCAGAAATAACCAGAGCCTGCAAGAAGAGAACATCAGTACTGTCAGTGTCCTCCATGTCTACAACACGAAGGCCGTTCTCCCTGCTCCTCCTCCTTGTGTGTGGGTGTGTGTCTGTGTCTATGTGTGTGTATGTGTGTGTGTGTCTATGTGTGTGTATGTGTGCGTGTGTCCCACTGTATGTGGCTGTGTGAGATTGTGTGTCTCCCTCTCGATGTCTGTTTTTGTATGCGTGTGTTTGTTTGTGTGCCGAAATGCACACACTGACGTGAATCATCGTGCCTCTCAGGGTCTTTGAGACCCCCCGTTGATGTGCCCAATCGCATCAAAGCTCCGGCAGAATCACTTTGGCCTCGCTCACGGCTTGCCTCCCAGGCCTGGTTTCGTCTCCCCAACAAGAAGAGATCTGGGGCTGGATTTAGGATATCTGTCTGAATGTGTGTGTTTGTGAGAGTGTGTGTGTGTGTGTGTGAGCATGAATTACCATATGGGACTAGGCGTGTCCAACTCTCCCCAGCAATTTGTATGTGTGTATCCGTGTGTATCTTTGTGTGTCTGTTACCTGGTGTGTGAAAGAGCTGTTGAAAACAGAGAGAGAGAGAGAGAGTGAGAGAGAGAGAGAGAGAGAGAGAGAGAGAGAGAGAGAGAGAGAGAGAGAGAGAGAGAGAGAGAGAGAGAGAGAAGTAAAGAGAGAGAGGGAGAGATGTAAATGTGGGGAAAGATGAAAGAAATAAAAAAGGGAAATGAAGGCATATCAACTGGCAGGCAATAGCTGAGAGGGGAAGGGCAGAAAAGAGGGAGGGAGATGGAGGGAGAGAAAGAGAGAGAAAAAGCTTAAGAAACTGGCAGCTCATGCCTCTTCTCCCTGTTTTACGTCACTTGGTTAATTAGATGTCGTGTCTGGCAGGTAACTCCACTGAGACTTATACCCATGGGGTTAAGAAGTGTAGCGGGGTTTGCTT
Source organism: Thaleichthys pacificus (assembly GCA_023658055.1). Classification (NCBI taxonomy): domain Eukaryota; kingdom Metazoa; phylum Chordata; class Actinopteri; order Osmeriformes; family Osmeridae; genus Thaleichthys; species Thaleichthys pacificus. The sequence goes on from JAMDYH010001460.1 coordinate 137,147, forward strand.
GTTTAAGAATAGAAATACTTTATTATAATAAAGTATCCTGATATAATGGGAAACCACCTCAGAATTTGTTTAAAGGGGCTGAGGAAACCTTATAGATCCTTGTTTAATAATAGCCTTCCTAATAATCAATCTAATCTTAAGTAATGAATTCTATGAAAGTAGAGCAGATCAGATAACATGAGGGATAACGTGAGTATTATACACAATGATTTATTTAACCCGTTAAGGATTAACGTCGCACATATGTGATCGTTCGAATGCGGATCTCAACATGTGCGATTTTGAACATTACAACTGAATATTTTCCGATGGACAAAAACTATGCCATAAATGCTTTAGTATGGCTTCAAAATGTACTAATGAGAAGGATAACAAGTAACTCTAGCATGGTAGTAGCATTGCTACGAGTATTATGCTAGCTAACTTAGCCTGGAAGATAACGAAAGCTAGCTAGTTACAGTTTCGGAAAAATAACTCGTGCTGTGGGGACCGTCGGAAATATTTAGAACTCACGCATGTTAGTGCGTTAAGGCCATTGCACACTGAGTCCGAAATTCGTGTCCGAAATGTTTCGCACGTTAAAAAATAAATACGACCTCACGTTATGTCAATCGCGCTTGCACACTGCCTCCTCGTATTTATTTTTGAACGTGCGAACATTTCGGATACGAATTTCGGACTCAATGGCCTTAACTTCAAAACTTCACAACGGAAGTTTTCCAGGCCTCTAGGGGGAGCGCTAAGTGGAACAGGTTGATTTTCGGCCCCACGGAGCGAGAGAGAGAGAAACTGGATGCAGCGTTTTTGGTTTGCGTGCTTTCGTTTTTGCAACGTGTTTATGTATTTGCAGCGCGTTTATGTATTTGGTTGTGTTGTGTGTATTTGCAGCGCGTTTGCTGAATGCTGCGCATGTGTTGTCAAATTAATGAAGAAGTTTTCTTAATTTGCTTGTGTTTTGTCTATTTGCATGTGTTTTCTTAATTTGCAGCGAGTTTGCACATGTCGGCCACCGTACATCCCCTCCCTCTTTCCCTCCTTCTAGTTCAGAGGCGTGAAGAGCGAGCAAGGTTACAAAAACGATCCTTATGAGAACAATGTTGTTGTGTTCCCTGAATAAACACGTTGAGTAGCACCAAAATATGCTGTCCAAAAATTAATTTACTAAAAGCACTACTGCATGGGTCATGATTCATCATAGGTCAAAATCCTTGAGTAACACTGCGGTTTTCGGCACTGTTTATTGAACCAGTGATTTGACATGCCCACACTTGCCATTTTTAACTTGATTTCCGCACACCCCCTTTCCTGTGGTGTTGAGCCTGTCAACTAGTCTCCACGCCTCCTTTAGTCCTTCACTATCCCATCCATATGCCTCCCGGTGTGTGGTCTGTGCAGTGTGTGGTCTGTGCAGTGTGTGGTCTGTGCAGTGTGTGGTCTGTGCAGTGTGCGGTCTGTGCAGTGTGCGGTCTGTGCAGTGTGCGGTCTGTGCAGTGTGCGGTCTGTGCAGTGTGTGAATGTGTGTGTGCACGTGGACTTATTTACGTATGTGTGTTTGTGTCTGCGTGTGTGTCTGTGTTGCAGTACCTTAACAGGGAGTCAGGTGGCTGAGCGGTTAGGGAATCAGCCTAGTAATCAGAAGGTTGCCGGATCGATTCCCGGCCGATTCCCGGCCGTGTCAAATGACGTTGTGTCCTTGGGCAAGGCACTTCACCCTACTTGCCTCGGGGGGAATGTCCCTGTACTTACTGTAAGTCGCTCTGGATAAGAGCGTCTGCTAAATGACTAAATGTAAATGTAACAGTCTCCCACCATCCTGTGACTCACATTATAGCACGCCACGGATTTATCATCCTCCCGCTCACTGTGGCAGTACCCAACCAAGTGTGTGTGCGTGTGTGTGTGTGGGGGGGGAACTTGTGTGTACAGTACTTCAGCCTGCATTAATTCATGTGCGCATCTAAAGTTGAAAGAAGTTTTTGTGTTGTTTTTTTTTCATGCTTCTCCACAACCCTGTCTGTTTGTTGACAGAGCTGTTGCCACGTTGGCAGTTGGTCATGACAGGCGTTGCGTAACCTTACCATAACCTAGGAGCGGCTCTACACTGTAAGAGCCTCTGCTTACATAACCAGACACTGCCAGAGAGGACAAAGGCTTCCACACTGGACAACGGTGAGGGAGAAAGCTGCTGCTCTTTGGTTCGAGGTGGGAGGCTTCAGTCACTGGCTCTGCAGAGCATCTCGGTCTATCCCTCGGCACAGAAGTGTTTGTATGTTTTGTTTCCATTGCAATCTGAGGCCGTGTTTATTGTGAGAAAATAAATATTGACATATGAGTCCATGCTTTTTTCAGATATCGTTTCATTTACACATATCAACATGTTCTAATGTATTGCATTTTCAGCATTTTCTCAGCAACACTCTTATTTAGCACATGCAGAGGTTGGTTGATACAGATGCACCACAAAACTGCATGATGGTTGCCAATGCAAGGTGCAGTGATAGCAGCGACAGTGACCTTTAAGCATGGAACCGCATTCATATTGTTTTGCTCTGACGCTAGAGAGAGAACGAAACCAGAATGTCTGCCCCAGAACGGAGAACACACGTGTGCCCGAGCCATGTGTATATCGCTAGTACATGTTTAGCTTCTCTGCAGTTTTGGTGTGTGTAGGGACTCAGGCAAGGTAAGACTCACACACGGTTACTGGAAGGCCGTCATGCCGTCAAGCCCGTTGTAAGTGCATGATGTCACCAGAGAAGATGGTGGCCGCAGCAAGAAGGAAAAGGAAAAAAACAGATCAAATATGCCCTTTGTTTGTGGAAAGGTGGGAAAAATCCTCTGCACAACTGCATTACACCATCGCCAGAGTTCGCATTACAGAGATCAGACTTATCAAATAATTAGAGATCCACACATTTAAGTGGGACGTCTATTCATTATCCACCACTGGTTTTAATGATATAGAGGACATCACAAAGCACTCTAGAGCCAGTCTATAAGATGTAACCTAGTGATAAGTCAGGGAAGGGATGTGCGATGGCTGTAGTGAGCTGGAAACTGAGATGGGGATGAGCAAGGCTGTGATGCGGAGGATAAAGAAAACAGTCAATTGTTAGAGATAGAGAGAAAACGAAAGACGGAGGGCAGGCGGGAGGGCCGTGGAGTGGAGATGGGTAGAGTCGAGCAGAGAGTAGAGGCTTTGTGTGTTTCTGCTGCAGTGGAGTCTGTGTGTCGGGAACACTCTGTGCTCCAGGCCCATCTCCTCCAGAGTAAACCAGGCCCGGGCACGTACCCACATACCCAGGACCACTAACTAGGCTCTGGGCTCAGGGGGAGCAAAACAAGCCATCTCTCCATCTCCCCCGTCCGCCTCAATCCATCTCTACGTATATCCATCCACTCAGCAATCAGCACGGCTACCAGCTAGAAGCAAGGAGAAAGATGAGAGAGAGAGAGAGAGAGAGAGAGAGAGAGAGCGAGCGAGGGGGAAAGAGGGATACCGAGAGAGAGGGATAGAGAGAGGCAAAGAGAAAGAGAAAGGGAGAGAGCGAGAGAAAAAGAGTGAGACGATCGAGTAATTTTGAGGGACTTGTTTTTGTTTTTCTCTTCAATGTAATCTCTCTCCTCTCTATCTCGTCCTCTCTCCCTCTCTCTATCGCTCTTTCTCTCTCCCTCTGTCTCTTTCTCTCCCTTTCTCCCCCCCCCATGCTGTCATGTTTTGGCTGAGGGCTACTCAACTCATCATGAAATTAAAAAGTGTGGCACTGTGACGTGTTGTTATCTCTCTGCCCTGCCTCTCTTGTTTGGTAAACAAACATCTCCCTGTCTCTCCCACTCCTCATCCTCTCAGTTGCAGACTAGCTATGTGACACTGTGAGCCACAGCAACCATTTATGATTAAGATTACTATTATCTTTTCTCCCAGTCTCAACCTGAACTCATTTACTAATTTTATCCTCTACTCTTATGGAAGCATTTGAGGACGGATGAATTGGACACATTATTTGAATATTTCAAAATGGGACTCAACTGTTGAACCGGAGCATTCTGCACAATGTGTCTCTTCAGGACCTAAGAACACTTCTTACTCTCTGTGCTGTCTAAAAATGTGTCTCTTAAAAGATCAGGTCGGAAGCTTTTTGATGGTACACCACTTGACTTTGTTCAGAGATTACAGGATTGCCACTGCACTGTTTCTAAGCTGCTCGACAAATATTTGAGAGCTCTGCCACCCAAGCACTTTTCTTTCACTCCATCTCACTTTCTTCTTTCCTTCTTTCTACTTATCCACAGCTACCCCCCGGACGTCTTGGTTACAGCAGGCACCTGTCTCAACCCCCCCTCTCTCAAACACACACCACACACACCGTTCTGCTCTGTTACCTATCAGCCCTTCAAATCCTGACCCAGGTGACCTGGCGGAGGTCAAACAGCGAGGCGCCCACAACTGGTGCCTGCACAAAGTTGCCGTCTTCATCAGAAAACAGCTTCCCGTGGTGGCAGCTACTTCCTCCAGGTCAGAGACAGAGCTACACTCCTCCAACAGCCTCCCCCCGTTTCTGGCTGAGGTTAGTACCTGAGAAGGACGGAGGGAAGGAAGGAGGGAAGGAAGGAAGGAAGGAGGGAAGGAGGGAGGGAGGGAGGGAGGAGGGAGGGAGGGAGGGAGGGAGGGAGGGAGGGAGGGAGGGAGGGAGGGGGAGGGAGGGAGGGAGGGAGATGTGGATGCAGGCTTCCAGGTGTGCTAGGCTTCGGATGTGATGACAGGAACGCAGGACAAGCCGCAGCCCGACAGGAAGCAGAACATTCTAATCCTCAGGTCATTCGCCGACATACAATTATTCCATTCACCAAGGTCATCCGTGTTGAAGTACAATGCAAGAGTTTGTATACATGACGAAAGTGTGTCAGTGCATCCTCTGCCACTTCACAGAGAGAAGGGCAAGTGTGATTGCTTCTTAGGCGTGTTGCCTCTCAGTCCATTGAGACGAAATAAGGGGAGGATCCTTGACCTTTCATAATATAACACACCTCACGCTACATGGATCACATTCTCCCCACGGCAAAAACTCTGAGTGTGGGTGTGATTATCTTGTTTTTAGATTTCAAATCTAGTGTAACTTGTTTCAAGATGAAATGGCTTATCTGGTGACTTAATTTAAGTAAACAACACGTAATTTTAAGAAATCTTATGGGGTGAAGTTTTCTTACAGCCCTGGCTGTAAATGTAAGATGGCTGTAAATGTACTTGTTTTAAGCATTAGCAAGCTCAATCACATGTTTGCACTTCCATTTGACAAGGCATTTTTGCAGTGCACAACATCTCCACAGCCTCCATCCACATAGTCCATATCAGTCTCTCCCCATTCGAACACTCAGCTAGTGCCACCAAGTGTCGGACCACGGTACTCGACCACAATCTCTAAATGGAGGTTTCCTTGGTGGAATTTTAAACAGCACTCAACCTCAGCCAGGTTCTCCATTAGGAGGGAGATTATCAGTGTCCTTGAGAGCAGGGTCAGAGCGCCAGTTGTAAGTCTGCTCAGGAAGGAAAGCTGCTGTTCCGCTAATGCTCCGGGACGAGAACGTGAAATTTGATTAACATAATAATAGATTGCATGTTTTAAAAATACGTGTAGCTGAGCTGAATGGTTTCATTTCTACACTGTTCTTTCTCTCTATTTCTCTGTCTCTCTCTTTCTTCTTATATTTCTCTCTCCTGCTTCTCCCCCTCCCCCCACCTTGTACAAACACACCGTCTTTTCTCCTCTCCTCTATATATACCGTCCCTCTCCTCTCATTACCCCTCCTTCCTTCACCTCTCCTCCTCTCTTCACCTCCACTCCTCTCCCCTCCTCTCCGCATACATCCCATCTCCTCTCCTCCCTTCCCCTCTCTTCTCCTCTCCTCTCCACATGCCTCCCTTTGCATCTCACCTCTCCTCACCCCTCCTCCCTGCCTCTTTTCTCTTTACCTCTCCTTTCCTCACTTCTCCTCCCTTCCCCTCTCCTCTCCTCTCCTCCACATGCCTCCCTTGTCATCTCACCTCTCCTCACCTCTCCTCCCTTCCTCTTTTCTCAAACCTCCCTCCTGTCCCTCTCTCTCCCTCTGGCAGGTCCTGTAATTGGAGCTTGCCTGTAGCAGTGACTGGTCCTGAGGCCAGGGGGACCGTGGGGACCAGAGTAGCTCAGTCCACATCGGGGCCTGGCTGGCAGCTTGCTTGTCTTTAGTGCAGGAATTAATTAGGCTTAACTTCCTTACCTTAACACTTGGCTGAGGAGGAGAGAAGGACCTTCAGGACTAATAATTTTACCATGGCAACAAATTACATCACACAGACCTGCATGTGCACACAGATACATGTGAGTGTACACCAACACACACACAAGCACAGCACACACATGCACGCACACACACACGTTCCCAGCATGTTACAAAAAGCTTAAACAATTAACAACAACCAATTATCCATCTCTCTGAAGTTGGGTGTGCGTGTTTGTGTGTGTACAAGACAAGCACAGATGTATTACACTATCTTTTTTAGCTCTCTCACAAACCTTTATTGCTGTGGATGTCTATTCAGATACGTGAGGCAGGAAAAGAGGCATCGACATGGCTTTCTATGTAGAGTGTCAGGAGCCCTCCATATATAGTCAATAACGTACAGAGTGTATCTCAGCTGTAGGTGTGCCAGAGAGGGTAAGGCTCAGTGGTGATTCTGCCGTGATAGACAGCGTGGCTCCATTGATCGGCCCACTGCTGTGTGAGTGGGGATGCAGGAGACAAAGGCCAAGTCCTGGATCCCGTTTTTTTGATGCAACGCCTTGTGAGGGTTTCCTCCTTGCAGGATATCATCAAAGAGAGAAGTGAGACAGTGCGCGTGTGTGTTTGTGTGTGATCGAGAGAGAGAGAGGGAGAGAGAGAGAGAGAGAGGAGAGAGAGAGAGAGAGGAGAGAGAGAGAGAGAGAGAGAGAGAGAGAGAGAGAGAGAGAGAGAGAGAGAGAGAGAAGAGAGAGAGAGAGAGAGA